>JAXLNO010001975.1:0-25323 GCA_038087875.1 Malacoraja senta | reverse complement strand
AGGTAAATTGTACTGCTGAGATGTGAAATCGGAATAATTAGTGCCGATCACTGGATTGTGGCCTGTTTAAGAACTGCAGATGCTGGAAAAATCGAAGGTAGACAAAAATGCTGGAGAAACTCAGCGGGTGAGGCAGCATCTATGGAGAGAAGGAATAGGTGATGTTTCGGGTCGAGACCCTTCTTCAGACTGATGTCGGGGGGGACGGGAAAAAGAAAGGAAGAGGAGGAGACAGTAAGCTTGTGGGAGAGCTGGGGAGGGGAAGGAGGGAGAAAGCAAGGACTGGGCCACCTCCATTGCCAGAGTGAGGCAGCGTGCAAATTGGAGGAACAGCACCTCATATTTTGCTTGGGTAGTTTACACCCCAGCGGTATGAACATTGACTTCTCCAATTTCAGGTAGTCCTTGCTTTCTCCCTCCTTCCCCTCCCCTCCCCAGCTCTCCCACAAGCCTACTGTCTCTGCCTCTTCCTTTCTTTCCCCCCCCCCCCCCCCCCAACATCAGTCTGAAGAAGGGTCTCGACCCGAAACGTCGCCTATTCCTTCTCTCCATAGATGCTGCCTCACCCGCTGAGTTTCTCTAGCATTTTTGTCTACTCTGGATTGTGGTCTGGTAACTTTATCATTGCAATACCGAGGTGCCCTATTGATTAAATGAACAGAAAGTAGAAGCTTAAAATGGGGAAAAAACAAACAAATAAACTTTTAAACAAAAATATAGTTAATCATAAAAAGAACCAGCAAATGCTTTATTTAACTTAGTATCTTTCTCTTTACTCTACCTATTGTACGTGAGATTGACTTGATTGTATTTATGTATGGTATTATCTGATCTGCTTGGATAACATGCAAAACAAAGCTTTTCACTGTACCTCGATACACGTGAATAATAATAATCCTAATCCTAACCTGTGGAAAATCTATAAATAGTTCACAGTTCAGTTTGATCTTAAATTATTATCACTTCTTTGTAAATTCAATGTTTGAATTCTGTGGTATATTGACAATATGTAACATTTATAGTTTATCAAGGTGAAATTGTGATAGATCTGTCAGAGGTTAAAAGACAAATGCATTAATCTGATGCAGAATAATTCACCACAGAAAAGAAAGCTAATTTATAAGTGATAAAAAATAATTTACACTCTTTAATTGAAGCTGCTGGTCGCTATGGCGAGGCTGCAAGGCTCCGACATGTTGTGTTGGAACAGGAGCTGATGGAATCTTTTATTGTCAGGCAGGTGTGTTGCACTTGGCATAGAATCCTCCAGAGCATTTCTTTGCAATATATTACATTCAGCCTTTGACTGCTGTTCTCTTGAAGGGATCAATTCAATTCACACTTTGTCCCAAGAGCCAGAGGATCCATTGATTAGAGAGATTTCATCTGACATTTCTCATTAGACACCTCTGAGGAGCAGCAAGCATGGGGTTTTGTTGTTGTTGTGGAGTGGGGCGGTATGGGAGGAGGAGTGTGGAGCTGTGGACAGGAAGGCTGTCATCCAGAATGAAGCTGCACATATTATTGTTGAAGTTTATTATCATCACATGTACCGAGGTACAGTGAAAAACTTTGTTTTGCATGCAATCCAATCAAATCGGATAATATATATATAAATACAATCAAGCCAAACTCAAATACAACAGATAGAGCAAAGGGGAAGATATAGAGTGCAGAACATAGTTCTCAACATTGTAGTGCATGATAGAGGATGTTAATAGTTTTTTATTGTCACAGATTCTTATGGTTTAGGTTCAGGTTTATTATTGTCATGTGTTTATTGCTGTTAGGTTTATTATTATCAGAGGTACAGAGAAAAGCTTTATTTTGACTGTTATCCAAACGATCAGATAATTCAGTTCCATATGTGTCAAGTTCCAATTTTCTTCCATCTGCACCATCCTTTCAGTCACATATTTATCTGCTCTGGTTTCTTGTCTCATGTTCCCTCACATACAGCACAAGGAAGCAATCCTTCGGAAGTTACCTTTGAAGTCCAGCTTCAATTAGAGCTGAAGCTGAACTGTGAATACTTGCAGACTTTGCACAGATTCTTATGGTTAGGTTTAGGTTTATTATTGTCACATGTTCCGAGGTAGAGTTTTGTATGCAATCCAAACAGATCAGATAATACTATACATGAATACAATCAAGTCAAACTCATGTACATTAGGTGGAGTAAAGGGGAAGATTCAGAGTGCAGAAGATAGTTCTCAGCATTGTGAAGCATCAGTTAACATAGAAACATAGAAAATAGGTGCAGGAGTAGGCCATTCGGCCCTTCGAGTCTGCACCGCCATTCAATATGATCATGGCTGATCATCCAACTCAGTATCCTGTACCTGCCTTCTCTCCATACCCCCTGATCCATTTAGCCACAAGGGCCACATCGAACTCCCTCTTAAATATAGCCAATGAACTGGCCTCAACTACCTTCTGTGGCAGAGAATTCCACAGATTCACCACTCTCTGTGTGAAAAATGTTTTTCTCATCTCGGTCCTAAAAGACTGCTCCCTTATCCTTAAACTGTGACCCTTGTTCTGGACTTCCCCAACATCGGGAACAATCTTCCTGCATCTAGCCTGTCCAACCCCTTAAGAATTTTGTAAGTTTCTATAAGATCCTCCCTCAATCTTCTAAATTCTAGCGAGTACAAGCCGAGTCTATCCAGTCTTTCTTCATATGAAAGTCCTGACATCCCAGGAATCAGTCTGGTGAACCTTCTCTGTACTCCCTCTATGGCAAGAATGTATTTCCTCAGATTAGGAGACCAAAACTGTACACAATACTCCAGGTGTGGTCTCACCAAGGCTCTGTACAACTGCAGTGGAACCTCCCTGCTCCTATACTCAAATCCTTTGGCTATGAATGCTAACATACCATTCGCTTTCTTCACTGGCTGCTGCACCTGCATGCCTACTTTCAATGACTGGTGTACCATGACACCCAGGTCTCGTTGCATCTCCCCTTTTCCTAATCGGCCACCATTCAGATAATAGTCTACTTTTCCTGTTTTTGCCACCAAAGTGGATAACCTCACATTTATCCACATTATACTGCATCTGCCATGCATTTGCCCACTCACCCAACCTATCCAAGTCACCTAGCATCCTCCTCACAGCTAACACTGCCCCCCAGCTTCGTGTCATCCGCAAACTTGGAGATGTTGCATTCAATTCCCTCATCCAGATCATTATTATATATTGTAAATAGCTGGGGTCCCAGCACTGAGCCTTGCGGTACCCCACTAGTCACTGCCTGCCATTCTGAAAAGGACCCGTTTACTCCTACTCTTTGCTTCCTGTCTGCCAGCCAGTTCTCTATCCACATCAATACTGAACCCCCAATACCGTGTGCTTTAAGTTTACATACTAATCTCTTATGTGGGACCTTGTCGAAAGCCTTCTGAAAGTCCAGATATAACACATCCACTGGTTCTCCCTTATCCAATTTACTAGTTACATCCTCAAAAAATTCTATAAGATTCGTCAGACATGATTTACCTTTCATAAATCCATGCTGACTTTGTCCAATGATTTCACCACTTTCCAAATGTGCTGCTATCCCATCTTTAATAACTGACTCCAGCATTTTCCCCACTACCGATGTTAGACTAACTGGTCTGTAATTCCCCGTTTTCTCTCTCCCTCCCTTTTTAAAAAGTGGGGTTACATTAACTACCCTCCAATCCTCAGGAACTACTCCAGAATCTAAAGAGTTTTGAAAAATTATCACTAATGCATCCACTATTTCTGGGGCTACTTCCTTAAGCACTCTGGGATGCAGCCTATCTGGCCCTGGGGATTTATCGGCCTTTAATCCATTAAATTTACCTAATACCACTTCTCGACTAACCTGGATTTCACTCAATTCCTCCATCTCATTTGACCCCCGGTCCCCTGCTATTTCCGGCAGATTATTTGTCTTCCTTAGTGAAGACAGAACCAAAGTAGTTATTCAATTGGTCTGCCATGTCCTTGTTCCCCATGATCAATTCACCTGTTTCTGACTACAAGGGACCTACATTTGTTTTAACTAATCTTTTTCACTTCACATATCTATAAAAACTTTTGCAGTCAGTTTTTATGTTCCCTGCCAGTTTTCTTTCATACTCTATTTTCCCTTTCCTAATTAAGCCCCTAGTCCTCCTCTGCTGGACTCTGAATTTCTCCCAGTCCTCTGATAGGCTGCTTTTTCTGGCTAATTTGTATGCTAGTTCCAGAGATAAAGTCCAATGTCTGCAATGGGGTAGAGGTGAATGGGACAGTACCCAAGCTTATGGAAGAACTGTTCAGAAGCCTGGTAACAGAGGGGAAGAAGCTGTTCCTGAGTCTGGTGGTGCGTGTTTTAAAGTCTCTATATCTTCTACCCAATGAGAGGAGAAATGAAATGACTGCAGTGGGACAAGTCTTTGTTGTAATATATAAATATTACTTGAAATTGGAGAATTCTAATTTCATATCATTAGATAGTAAGCTGGTGGGGGGAAAGTATGAATAAGACCTTCTTTCCATATTAACAACCCCATTGGTTATCTTGAGCAAAACATAAAGTGCTGGAGGATCTCATCGGGTCAGGCAGCATTTGTGGAGGGAAAGGACTGGTGATGTTTTGGGTCGGGTCTCTTCCTTGAAATGATTGTCCTGACCCAAAACATCGTCTGTCCATTCTCTCCACAGATGTTGTCTGACCCGCTTAGTTACTCCAGCACATTGTGTTTTGCTCAAGATTCTAGCTCCTGCAGTTCCTTATGTCTCCATTGTAAGGTGCCAATATGTTACTGTATAACTAAATGTCTCAGGTCTGGACCATGCTTCAGATTGTTGGAGGAGGGGGAGAAAGCTGGAAAAGAGAGATGGGGTGGGTCAAAGCCTGGCGAGTGATAGGTGGATACAGGTGAGGGGGGTGGGGAATGATTGACAGATAGGTGGAGTAAGAGACAAAGGCTAGAAGAGAAAAGGAGACAAAACTATGTCAGATAAGATGAGTGAAATGTAAAGCTGGAGAGAAAGATATGGGTGGAAAAGAACGGGGGTGGGGGGTGGGGGGGAATGGGAAGTGTGGAGATAAAAGGGAACTGTGTCCCAGCTGGTTATCAACCAGATTGGGAAGCTAACATGCATCCCTTTGAGTAAACCACAAACACTTACTGGCTCAGTTATTGCCATGAGATCTGATACATTTTCAAAGGAAAACTGCTATGATTTAAAAGTGAGGATATTAAACTGAAAATGTCACACTGCTGAATAAATATACAGGCACTAATTAAGTAAACAGGTTAGCCTCTGCAGTATTGCATTACAACGTTCAACTCTGCCAACAGACATCAGCTTGTGTGATAACTCCATTGAATACTCAAAATTTCAAGGTAGCTCTAGATATGAGATTATTAGGAATAATATTGTTTTATAAACAAAAGCCATCAAATAGCTTCATCTACTTGCCTGTGTTAACATTTAGATGGAATGATTAAACCTGCTATCAACGTTTCCGACATTTTGCCTTGCTTGGAAGTTGTTGGAAGCCTTTGGTTGTAGTTTTATAGATACAGCATGGAAATAGGCTCTTCGGCCCAGCGAGTCCACACCGACCATCGATCATATTAGTTCTATATAATCTCACTTTCTCACCCACTCCCTACACACTAGGTGCAATTTACATAATTAATTTACAAACCCACACGTCTTTGCGATGTGGGAGGAAACCCACGCGGTCACAGGGAGAATGTGCAAACTCCATACAGACAGCACCCGAGGTCTGGATTGAACCAGGGTCTCTTGTGCTGCGAGCCAGCAGCTCTACCAGCTGTGGTACTTGATTGTTTAAAATATATATTTATCATTTTGTTTGGAATAATCAGTTATCTAGTTGAACATTTTGAAAAAAATCCTTTTTATTCATTAATAATATCCAATATGTATAAATAAACCATAAAAATCATAGTGAGCAGTTCTCCTTTTGTGGACATTATTTCTAAATATTATAAAGAGAGACAATTTGTTACAATGAAATATCTCGAATAAATCACTAATATTTTGTAAAACGTTAGGCAATCCAGTTAACCTTCAATAAATTGTTAACTAGGTAAAGCAATACAAAACAAATATTTCCCCTTTAATTTTAGGTTGTATTTTATGGGCATACGTTGCATTAAATAAAATGTATTACTCCCATTATTCCAATTATGTTCTTCAACAAACCTCATTTCACAGATTGAAAAAACTACAAATCTTAATTACAGCTCCAACGCTACTAAAAACACTACTTCAGTTCTACCAGCTGAAACAGATAATTAATAATAATTTACACTTCCTATAGTGTGGAAACAGGGCCTTCGGCCCATTTGCCCATACCGAACAAGATGTCCCATCTACACACGTCCCACCTGCCTGCATTTGGCACATATCCCTCAAAATCTTTCCTATCTATGTTCCTGTCCAAGTGTCTTTTAAACATTGCTATAGCTCCTGCCTTAACTACCTCCTATACCACCCTCTACGAGAAAACATTGCTGCTCAGTTTCCTATTAAATCTTTGCCCTCTCACCTTAAATCTATAAGGTTTAGTTTATTAGAGTTTAGAGAGAGATACAGTGCGGGAACAGGCCCTTCGGCACACTGAGTCCGCGCTGACCAGCGATCACTCCGTACACTAGCACTATCCTACACACCAGAGATAATTTACAATTTTAACAAAGCCAATTAACCTACAAACATGGGAGGAAATGGGAGCACCTGGAGAAAACCCATGTAGTTACAGGGAGAATGTACAGTACAAACTCCGTACAGACAGCACCCGTAATCAGGATCTAACCCGGGTCTCTGGCACAATGACGCAGCAACTCTACTGCTGCGCCACTGTGCTGCCCCAAATTTTGTTTCTGGGAGGTTTGGCCAAAACACTGGCCATTCTGCTGGACTCCACAAAGCATGGCACGGAGGCGCAGTGGTAGAGTTGCTGCCTTACAGCGCCAGAGACCTGGGTTTCATCCTGACTATGGGTGCTGTCTGTACGGAGTTTGCACGTTCTCCCATTGGGTTCCTCCCACACTCCAATGACGTACAGGTTTGTAGGTTAATCGGCTTCGATAAAACAAGTTGTAAATTGTTCCTAGTGCGTAGGATAGTGCTAGTGTACGGGGTGATCATTGCTTAGCGCAGATTCGATAAGCCAAAGGGCTTGTTTCCGCGGTGTGTCTCTAAACGAAACTAAACAAAACCACCAGGTGATACCACTACTACCAAAAACTACTTACTATTGTTGGGATTGTCTCCAATGATGTGATGTCGGCCACTCCAATACCAGAGCAGGAGTGTGGCGTCACGGGAGCCTGATACAATATAACAATCACCACCAATGTATGATTCTGATCTGGCCAAACACGTGACCACATCCCAGTGTCCAAACACAATCTGTGTTAATTTTCCTAAAAATAAATCAAACCAAGTTTTATTGAATCTGTTGCAAACAAACACGTATAATTTGTTATTTCTTTACAGACTTTGTACTCAACAATTGTTCATGTATGTTGCAATGTTTTAATATTTCCCTGGAGAAAGATTAATGCCTACCAGCAGGAGCTGTTCAGTAAAACCAGGAGTGGTGGTGGAGACAGATAAGATAGTGGCGTTTAAGGGACATTTAGATAAGCACATGTTTGTGGAGTGGTGGATCGTGTACAGGCAGATAAGATCAGTTTAACTTGGTATCATGTTCGGCACAGACATCATTCCTGTGCTGTACTGTTCCATGTTCTATGAGCAAATCACATTCCCAGATGGTGGGTTTGATCAGGTAGGGACGGCAATTAAATTTCAACAAAACACAAAGTAACTCAGCAGGGAGCAACTGTGGAGGGAATAGACAGGTGATATTTTGGTTAACGGCCCTTCTTTCGAACTCTGAAGTCTGAGTCTGACGAATGGTCCCGACCCAAAATGTCACCTATCCATTTCCTCTACAGATGCTGCCTGGCCCCCTGAGGTCCTCCAGCACTTTGTGTTTTGCTCAAGATTTCAGCATCTGCAGTTCTCTGCGTCTCCATTAACTTTTTAGTTGTGTCTCAATATCGCAAATAATAAATTTGTTTTCCCTTCAGCTCTTTTGATTTATTCACTTTTTTGATGCTTTTAAAAGACCTTGCCTTTTGTGCTGTTCAAAAAAAATATATTTTAATATAACTGAGTAAACCTAACTTTAAATATAGTTATATTGAGAGTACCATCATTGGTAGTATCAATATCTAAATTTTAGAGAGTGAGAGTAGACACAAGGAATTGCAAATGTTGGAATCTTGTACAGAACACAAGGTGCTGCAGTAACTCAGCGGGTCAGGCAGCATCTCTGGAGGACATGGATAGTGACATTTTGGGTTGGGACACTTCTTCGGACGCCTTCTAAATTTCAGATTCGAATGACAGGCCTGGCGATGAGCATTAATGTTAGACATGTTATATATTCAATCTTGACAGGTAACCATCACTTGACAGGTAACTGTCTCGTACCTGTCTCTATTTATTACCTGTTCCTAATAATCCTTGAAAAGGTTTGTTACAGGCTGCCTCCACAAAGCGGTGTTGGGATTTTATGGTGATCTTTTGATGCATTTTTGAGGCCAAATAAGAGTGCACCACTTGTCAATTTGGACTGGAATACCTATGTTGATATTTATGGTATTTTGTCAAAAAACTACCAATTTGACTTTTAAAAATTTAGCTAATAGTAATGTATCTTGAGTGAAAGATGCATAATGTAAGGTATGTTAGGGATAAAAATGAAGAGAATTACATGTACACAATGAATAGATACATGGCCCAAATGCTGCATTTCAAGCACCACATTGTTTTTTTAAATATTTCTGCTTGCTTTGAGTTTCAAAATGTAAGTTTAGCAGAGGATTTCAGTGGTGACTCGGCATGTACCTGTTTCAGTTGAGTACACACGAAAACTTTTGTCCCAGAATCCACAGACAAGGATGTAGCGATTATCTGCTGTCACAACAAAGCAGTGAGCATTAATCTGGATGCTCTGATCCACAAGGTCCGTGATCTGCCTCTTGTTCACACTGGCGTTATTGGCTGCAAGGAGACAAAGGAAAACATCTACAAATTCCTGACAGGCTCAAAGAAACAATGCTCTCAGCTCAGATGTTTCATGGCAGGCCTATGATTTATGCCTCTCTTACTAACTCCTTAACTGGAACCATGGAGTTATAAATAGGAATTTAAAGGACAATGGCAAAAAAATGATTTTTTTATTATATTATATATTAAAAACAAATATATATAATAATATACTAAATGTATAAAATATATGTTATTATAAAATAATAAAATAAAAAATATGAACATTAAAATAAAATTCGATTAAATATATTTTATAAAATAAAAATGACATATATTAATTTGAAAAACAATAATCTATAATTAAAATCCCACTATATAGATGGATTTTTTAATTAAACATATAAATATCAATAGAATATAGAAGAATACAACACGAGAACAAGCCTTTCAGCCTTCTGAACAGTCCTTCCATAAACTAGGGTACTGTCCAATTCACCTCTACCCCATTGCGGACAATGGACTTTGTCTATGGAACCACTACAATGCTGAGAACTATATTCTGCCCTCTGTATCTTCCCCATTGCTCTACCTATTGTACTTGAGCTTGTCTTGATTGTATTTATTTCTAGTATTATCTGATCTGTATGGATTGCATGCAAAACAAAGCTTTTCACTGTACCTCGGTTCATGTGACAATACAAACCTAAACCTAAAAGATGGTGGCTGCTCCCAGTAAATGAAATGCTCTCTATCACATGACTTCTGTTTTGTATCCCACTGAGGTTTTCCTGATGCTTTTCAAAGAGATTTTATAATCAGCAAACTGAGACACTCAAAGAAGAAGAGAAAACATTTTAACACACAAGGCCACACTACTGAGTGCTTTTCTGATGAAAAATAAAGATAGAATAGTATCCCGTATCTACAAGACAGTTTGATTTAGTAACCTCTCAGCAGAACAATCATTCTGGAAGTCAATGTTAATATTTCTTCTCTTGAGAAGAGCCTTGGGAGGGACAAATACAAAGTTCGAACCCAGTTCCCGTACATCTTTTTTAATTGAAAGATACAGCATGGTAACAGGCCCTTTGGGCCACCGGGTCCACGCTGACCATCGATCACCTGTTCACACTAGTTTTATGTTATCCCACTTTCTCATCCACTCCCTACACACCTGGGGCATTTTACAGAGGGCTGATTGGCCTACAAACCTGCACGTGTTTGGTGTGTGGGAGGAAACTGGAGCACCCGGAGAAAACCCATGCGGTCACAGGGAGAACGTGCAAACTCCACACAGACAGCACCTAAGGTCAGGTTTGAACCTGGGTGTCTGGTGAGGTGAGGCAGCAGCTCTACCAGCTTGCCACTGTGATGCCAACACAGCTGAATAACAGGAAATGTTAGAAACCACACCGACTAGGCTGGGTATAATCAGATATAAGATCCTAGTTAACGAGTTGTTAGATTTAACTTTCATTTTCCTACCTGCTATAATCAGAATAAAAGAATCTTATGATGTAGAAATTGGATTACTCTTAAATTGGAGTGCTAATTGTACTTTTTCATGCGGTGGTGTTAGAAGCAACCTTAGAGGTTATCCACTTTGGTGGCAAAAACAGGAAAGCAGACTATTATCTAAATGGTGGCCGATTAGGAAAAGGGGATATGCAGCGAGACCTGGGTGTCATGGTACACCAGTCATTGAAAGCAGGCATGCAGGTGCAGCAGGCAGTGAAGAATGCGAATGGTATGTTAGCTTTCATAGCAAAAGGATTTGAGTATAGGAGCAGGGAGGTTCTACTGCAGTTGTACAGGGTCTTGGTGAGAGACCCTGTACAACTGGAGTATTGCGTACAGTTTTGGTCTCCAAATCTGAGGAAGGGCATTATAGCCACAGAGGGAGTGCAGAGAAGGTTCACCAGACTGATTCCTGGGATGTCAGGACTTTCATATGAAGAAAGACTGGATAGACTTGGCTTATACTCGCTAGAATTTAGGAGATTGAGAGGGGATCTTATAGAAACGTACAAAATTCTTATGGGGTTGGACAGGCTAGATGCAGGAAGATTGTTCCCGATGTTGGGGAAGTCCAGGACAAGGGGTCACAGCTTAAGGATAAGGGGGAAATCCTTTAAGACCGAGATGAGAAAAAACTTTTTCACACAGAGAGTGGTGAATCTCTGGAACTCTCTGCCACAGAGGGTAGTTGAGGCCAGTTCATTGGCTATATTTAAGAGGGAGTTAGATGTGGCCCTTGTGGCTAAAGGGATCAGGAGGTATGGAGAGAAGGCAGGTACGGGATACTGAGTTGGATGATCAGCCATGATCATATTGAATGGCGGTGCAGGCTCGAAGGGCCGAATGGCCTACTCCTGCACCTATTTTCTATGTATCTATGTATCTATGCAGATCAAGACTGTTGAAAAGTTATCTTTGCACATTTTGAGCACATGGTACAGCACTTCTCTTGTTCACGCATGGGCCAGAATTAATTAGAGGCTTACGGGTGGTGGTGTTGGCGGAGGCGACCGCGGGAGGCCTTATAGCAGCATGGTGAGCGAGCAGCTCGAGTGCAGCCTGCGGCAGCTGCACGAGTGGTGGTGGAAGGAGCCGACGGCATCGTGCTGGGCTAGGCCTACCCTTACTTCATCAATTCAGTGCTGCCAAGAAACCGGTTCAACGTGAGGAAGTATGAAATTGCAGATCTCCTTGGGTCAAGATTAGACTTTTCAGAGACTTGGAAGTTGTAAAATGGCGCCAGAACGTGGCGACTCTCTGCATGCTGTTTCAGAAGAGGATCTATTGTACTTGTGTACTATATCTGTGCCTCTGTACACATGACAATAAATAAACTAAACTAAACCAAGGGGCTGCTGTCTAATTCATATCAAAGAGGGTTTGCAACATTCCTTGCAAAAGAGGGTTTTGTTTGCATGCTATCCAATCAATTCAGATAATACTCTACACTGGAGCAACATTCCTAATGGTTACTTTGCCCCTTTCACCTTAAAGCTGTAACCTCCAGTCTTTGACAT
The DNA here is from genome assembly GCA_038087875.1 of Malacoraja senta. Classification (NCBI taxonomy): domain Eukaryota; kingdom Metazoa; phylum Chordata; class Chondrichthyes; order Rajiformes; family Rajidae; genus Malacoraja; species Malacoraja senta. Next base: position 13,222 of record JAXLNO010001975.1, on the reverse strand, counting down.
TTCCACCATGGGAAAAAGGTTCTGACCTTCTACCCTATCCATGCCTCTCATCATTTTATGGAAACCTTTGTCTTTATCTTTGTTCTCTCCGCTCCAGAGTCGGAGCACCCACCCAGGATAAATCCACGGCCTCGGCAGGAGCCATAATAGAGGTGGACAGGGATGGAGACGCAGTGCCCTTGCACCTGATATCAGGCTAATAGAGCCACTGTCTCACAGCGCCGGAGACCCGGTTCGATCATGACCTCGGGTGCTATCTGTGTAGAGTTTACACATTCTCCTTGTGACCGTGTGGGTTTCCTCTGGGTGCTCCGGTTTCCTCCCTCATCCCAAAGACATGTGGGTTTGTAGGATAATTGGCCTCTGTAAATTCCCCCAAGTATGTAGGGAGTGGATGTGAAAATAGGATAACATAGAACTAGTGTGAACGGGTGATTGATGGTTGGCGTGGACTCAGTGGGCGGAGGGTCGGTTTCCATGTCGTAAACTAAAGGAGTGGTACAGTGGCGCAGCGGTAGAGTTGCTGCCTTACAGTACCAGAGACCTGGGTTTGATCCTTACTACGGGTGCTGTCTGTCCGGAGTTTGTACGTTCTCCCTGTGACCGTGTGGGTTTTCTCTGGGTGCTCCAGTTTCCTCCCACACTCCAAAGATGTACAGGTTTGTATGTTAATTGGCTTCAGTACATTGTAAATTGTCCCTCGTATGTAGGATAGTGTGTGTATACGGGGTGAGCGCTGGTCGGTGCGGACTCAGTGGGCCAAAGGGCCTATTTCCTCTCTATCTCTATAGTCTAAAGTTTCATAATTTTTCATAATTGTCTAATATTTATGTTACTCCACCAGAAAGAATGCAGAGAAGCCGAAGGTCCTCTTTTAGTGCTGTATCTCTAAAATCTAAAAACTAAACAGCAGTCACCTACAATCTTGGTGCCTGAGTGTGATGTGAAGGAGCACCGTTGTGGCTCGGTTTGCTGTCATACTGTGTGCACATTGGTGTTCTGGAAGAGCAGCGAGCTGCCACTGGGGAACCGATGCTGGCATTCAGCAGCAGACACCCACACTGCATGCACAGAGAGCTGACAACCAGGAGCTCACGCTGGGGCTGGGGCAGACAGCTGTCAGAGTCACCTCCACTAGTACAGCTGCATGATCTGGGTTTTAGTTAACAATCAGCTAACAGTCATAGAGAAGCACTGACAGTCCGCGACCCCTGCAATCCTGGCGTCATCTGCAAACTTACTAACCAACCCGTCTACGTTTACGTCCAAGTCGTTTTTATGTATCACAGACAACAGAGGTCCCAGCACAGATCCCTGCAGAACTCTACTGGTCAGATTTATAGAGTGTGGAAAATCAGGCCCTTCGGCCCAACTTGCCCATGCCGACCAACATGTCCCATCTGCACTATTCCACCTGCTTCGTTTGGCCCATATCCCTCCAAACTTATCCTATCCATGTATATGTCCATAATTTTTTTTAACATTGTGATAGTACCTGTCTCAACAATCCCCTCTGGCAACTTGTTCCATATACCCACCACACTTTATGTAAAAAAGTTGCCCTTCAGATTCCTATTAAATCTTTCCCCTCTCACATGAAACCTATGTCCTCTGGTTCTCAATTCCCCTACTCTGGGTAAAAGACTTTGTGCATTCACCCCATCTATTCGTTTTATGATCGTATGCACCTCTATAAGATCACCCTTCATCCTCCTGCACTCACAGACTTCCAGCCTGAGTATTGTCCTTCCACCACAACCCTCTGTCTTCTATTGGTAAGGCAGTTCTGAATCCATATGCGACCAGGTCACTTCTTCTCTATTAGCCTACCATGCAAATGCAGTTTGGAAATGACACCGAGATTGCTGGAGTTGTGGCTGTGAGTAAGGCTGCCAAAGTATACAGCGGGATATCAATCAGCTACAAATCAGCTGGTGAAGAAATGGCAGATGCAATTTAATCCGAGCAATTGTGAAGTGTTGCACTTTGGAAGGTCAAATGTAAGGGGAAAATATACAATTAATGGCGACACCCTCTGAACAGCATTGATATACGGAGGGATCTTGGGATCAAAGTTCATAGCTCCCTGAAAGTGGCAACACAGTAGATAAAATGGTAAAGAAGGCGTATGGTATACTTGCTTTCATTGGTCGGGACACTGTGTTAGTCATGATGCAGCTTTATGGGACTTTGGTTAGGCTGCATTTGGAGTACGGCGTGCAGTTCTGGTCACCACATTAAAGGAAGGATGTGGAAGTTTTGGAAAGGGTGCAGCGGAGGTTTACCAAATGCTGAAGAAAATCATAAAGTGCTGCAGTAACTCAACGGATCACGCAACATCTCTGGATAAAATAATATGGTGTGACGTTTCGGGACAGAACGCTTCTTCAGACTGAACCAAAATGCTACCTAGATTAGAGGGCATTAGCTACAAGGAAAGATTGGACAACCTTGGATTATTTTCTATGGAACGCCAGAGTTTGAGGGGAACGTGTGCGGACGTGTCGTCGAAGGACGAGAAGCCGAAGCAAAGAAGAGGAAGCCAAATAACCGGAAACGAAGCCGAAAAGCCAAATAACCGAAAGGGCGGAACGCCTAAAAGCGAACTAACCGAAAGGGTGGGACGCCTAAAAGCAAACTCACCAAAAGGCCGCTATGTCAAAACACCAACTCACCGAAAGGCTGCGTCGCCTACAAGCCAACTCACCGAAAGGCCGCTCTGCCGAAAAGTCAAATAACGGACATGACGTCGCCGGGGGGGGGGGGGGGGAAGGGGGACTTGTCAGCGATTGGTCCAGACCCCCGCGTCCATCACATCACTGGCCGATGGAAACGGGAGGGTGGGGATCATTTTCCCACACAAGCCAAAGGCGACTGGGCACTCTGAACCCGAGCACCAAGTTGTAAGCAGCCGAAGGAGCGCATCCCTCGGGACATCCCCCAGGGCCACGGCCGCCCTCTGCCTCGTCTCCCCCGTGCGGCCGCACTGTGACGTTTCGGGTCAAGACCATTCTTCAGACCTGAAGACTGAGTCTGAAGGGTCGAGACCCGAAACGTCACCCATTCCTTCTCTCCAGGCGACGTCATGTCCGTTATTTGACTTTTTGGCAGAGCGGCCTTTCGGTGAGTTGGCTTGTAGGCGATGCAGCCTTTTGGTGAGTTGACGTTTCGGCATAGCGGTCTTTCGGTGAGTTTGCTTTTAGGCGTCCCACCCTTTCGGTTAGTTCACTTTTAGGCGTCCCGCCCTTTCGGTTAGTTGGCTTTTCGTCTTCATTTCTGTTCGGTTATTTGGCTTCCACTTCTTTGCTTCGGCTTCTCGTCCTTCGACGCCACGTCCGGGTACCGAGGGGAGACCTCATAGAAATACATAAAATTGTGAGAGGCATAGATAGGGTGGACATTCATGAACCCTTTTCCTAGGATGGAAACATCAAATACTAGACGGCATACCTTTAAGGTGAGAGGGGGCAACATTTAGTGCAGGGTCAGATTTTACCCAGAGGGTGGTGGGGGCCTGGAGTATGCTGCCACGGGTGGTGGCAAAGGCAGATACGATAGTGGCGTTTAAGAGAATTTTGGATAGACACGTGGACATGTTGGGAATGGAGGGATTTGGATTTAAGTGCCGGCTGATAAGTGATGGTCTTGGCATTTTGGACAGGTAAATGGATAGGAAAAGTTTATAGGCATATGAGACAAACACGGGCAAAGAGGACAATCTGAGATAGGACATCTTGGTTAGCATGGACAAGTTGAGTAGAAGGACCTGTCCAGGGCTGTATGACTCCAACTTTCTGGGACCATGTCACATTTGGTACTGGCACTTTGTCATCAATGTTGAGAGCAAGCAGAGAGTCGAAGGATGTCAAACCAGACCTGCGTGCCCTGCAAATTCACTCCAATTCCCCTGTAGCATCTCATCCAAAACCATGCTTAGTCTGTCAACTTAGCCCTAAGCACATCAAGCAGTTTGTTTATGGTCCAGAAAATCACCATACACGAGGCAAAGGAAACAGGAATGTCTATGCTCTCAGAATTGTAGGAATGCAAGACCTGAGGCTGGTTTGGCTGGTGATGTTGTGCATAAATAGGGATGAGCAAGTACATAGATGGATTTGATGTGTATAGATAGGGATGAGCAAGTGCATAGATGGATTTGATGTGTATAGATAGGGATGAGCAAGTGCATAGATGATTTGAAGAGCATGAGAAGTTTAAGTTACATAATCAAAGATTATAATAGCAAATGTTTTCCACTGAATAGCCAAGAATATCGGTGATGTGTAACAGTGTGTTTAACTTGCAATGTTTTAAAATCACTCAACAGTCCTACCCATATTAATCACACATCTGTGGCTAATACTGTTATGAGATTTATGCTGTTTAAAATCTAGAAACAAATTATCGAGCCATAATGTCCCAGCACTGAAAGAGGCTATTTGGACCATCACATACATGCCTACCACAGGTACCTATTTACATTAGTCCTATTTAGCAGAATTTTGCCTGTAGTTTATATCCGTTCCTGACTCAACTCCACATCTAGATACTTCCTCAATGTTGTGAAAACACTTAGGCCGTGAATTCCAGATCCCAGCCAACCTTTGGGTGCAGAACATTCCTCCTCAGATCCTTTAGATTTAGGTTCATTACTGCAACGTGTACCGAGGTACAGTGAAAAGCTTTGTTTTGCATGCTATCCAAACAGATCAGATAATACCATACAATATATAATCAAGTGAAACAATAGAATAGGATAAAGTGAATGCCTAGTATTTTTCCCAGAGTGGAGGATTCTAAAACTAGAGGGCATAGGCTTAAGGTGAGAGGGGAAAGATTTAAGAGGGACCTCAATGGAAACATTTTCACTGCAAGTGTAGTCCGTATACAAAATAGTCAGGGTTCTATCACCAATTCTGATGTCACAGACTTCCAGTCCCAGAAACACCATTCACTTCCTATTGCCAAGCCGGTTTTAGATATAATGTGCCAATTATTCTTGGATCCCATGAACTCCAATCATTGACTAATTTTCTGTGCGGGACCTTTAGAAAATAGAACATAGATCAGTACAGCACAGGAACAGGCTCTTCGACCCACAATGTCCATGCCGAACATGATGCCAAGTTTAACTGATCTCATCAGCCTGTACATGATCCATATCCCTCCATTCCCTGCATATCCACATGCCTCTTAAACGCCACATTCATATCTGCCTCCACCACCATCTGGCCAGGTCTTACTGAAGTCCATGTAGGCTATGTCAACTGCACTTCCATCATCAAAAAATTCAAACTGATTATTTATCTTTGATAATTCAGATAGCTACAGGCCCGTGGGTCGTAACATTAGTGGTGGGGGAAACTATCAGAAAAGATTGCAAGAGGCAGGTCCCACATGGAAAACTGGTCTAAATAGTTTGAGATCATGGGATCCAAGGGTAGTTAGTAAATTGTTTCCAAGTGTGGCTTGGTAATACTGGGAGGTAAAGGATGATGGTGGTTAATTGTTTTAGTGGCAGGAAGCCCTATGACACAGGGATTGGTGTACAATACTGCAAATGTCTATAAGGACTGCTGCCTGCTGGCAGTTCTTTGCAGAACCACTGGTAACTCTGACATTAAATAAGGATGATAACTAATGCTAAGATATTTTGCTGTTAAAGGTCAAATTTAAAATTGACTGCCAAAATACTTTTGCTAATTTTAGCACGAAAAAAAAATCAACTTTATTTACTTTTAGCTAGGGTAGATAGTCAGAACATGTTTTTCCAGGAAGTTCTGTAGTGGTTGCTGAAGAGGTTTACCCAGATGCTGTCTGGATTAGAAGGTATTAGCTATAAGGTGAGGTTCGACAAACTTGGATTGTTTTCTCAGGAACATCAGAGGTTGAGGGGAGATCTGATAGAAGTATATAAAATTATGGGAGGAATAGGTATGGTAGACAGTCAGAACCTTTTCCCAGCAGAGAAATATCAATGACTAGAGAGCATATATTTAAGGTGAGAGGGACAAAGTTTAAAGGAAATGTGCAGGGCAAGTTTTATACACAGACGGTGGTGAGTGCCTTGAACATGCTGCCAGGCATGGTGGTGGAGGCAGATACGATAGTGGCATTTAAGACAATTTTGGGTAGGCAAATGGATATACAGGGAATGGAGGGATATGAATTACGTGCAGACAGATAAGAATTGGGAACATGTTCAGCACAGACATTGTGGAGCGAAGGGCCTGTTCCTGTGCTTTATTATTCTATGTTCTATTTAATTATTAAACGTTGCTGTTCTTTTTTTCAATTATTGCCCTTGGCATAATACAGTAAAGAAGACATCTGATTCTTAAATTAGCTACAATGGATTTACCAATCAATGGATCCATTTCAATTGGCAAATGATGGGCCTGTTCCAGAGAGTATCCCGGAGCTCCCCGCAAACCTGTGGAGAAATCACACAAATGGCTGAACTAATTTCATTAAGTTATTAAATGTTTCAGTTGCATTGGTAATTATAAAACCGTTTCAGTTGCATTAGTAATATTATTAAAGGCAGATCATTGGCCTGTAAACAGTAATGTCCAGGTAAAGGAGAAGCTTCTTCCCACAACCATCAGGCTATTAAATGCTACAACCTCCAAATAGGCTCTGAACTATATAGCCGTTGGGGCATTTATTTTTGACTTTGCACTATTATTGTTTAGTTATTTGCCTATTATTAATTATATATATATATCCTCTATAAGATCACCCCATCATCCTCCTGCACTCCAAGGAATAGTGTCCTAGCCTGCTCAACCGCTGCTTACAGCTCAGGCACTTGAGTCCTGCCAACATCCTCGTAAATCTTCTCTGCATGCTTTTGAACCAGAACTGAACGTAATACTCTAAATGTGGCCTCACCAACATCTTACAAAACTGCAACATGACCTCCCGACTTCTATGTCCACCATCTCTGGAGAACATGGGATGGTGACATATTGGGGCAGGACTCTTCTTCCGATTGATTGTAGTAGGGGAGAGAGAGGTGGGGTGGGCAAGCAATAGGCAGAAAGGCACAAAGTGCTGGAGTGACTCAGCGGGGTCAGGCAGCATCTCTGGAGAACATGGATAGTCAACATTTCGGGTTGGGATCCTTCTTCAGACTGATCATTGTGGTGATCATACAGGAAAAGGGAGTTTTGATTGGCAGATGGTTGGGCAAAGGCCAGAGATGAAAAGCCAAAAGGTAGTGAGAAGGAGATAAAAAAGGCATGAAATGTGGCTAGAGGAGGGAATATAGGTGGAAGGGGATGGGGAGGGGGGAGGAGAAAGGGGAAAATTAGTGCACATCCAGGTGAGGCTGGGAAGAGAGGGAAAGAAGAGGGAGGAAGGGTTGGGGGGGGGGGGATGTTTCGAGAAATTGGAGAAATCAATATTCACACCATTGGGTTGTAAGTTATCCAAACGGAATATGAGGTGCTGTTCCTCCAGTTTGCGTTGGGCTTCGCGGGCAATGGAAGAAGCCCAGGACAGTAAGATCAGTGTAGGAATGGGAATGGGAATGAGTTAAAATGGTTAGCAACTGGGAGATCCAGCAGAACTTGGCAAACTGAGTGTTTGACAAAGCAGTTGCTGTGTCTATGCTTAGTCTCGTTGTTGTAAAAGAGGCCACATTGGGAGCACCGAGTGCAGTAGACGAGGTTAGAGGAGGTGATTTGTTTCATTGACTGTCTGCGTAATCGTGAGAAGGACCTTAAGTGGCCTGTAAACCTGGAAATGATTCCGCACAAAGACAAAACAAGTTTTTTTTTAATGTAGCAAGACACTAACTGGGAATTTCTCAGAAGAAGTAGGAGATGCTTATGTCCAGCACCTGGTGGTAATCTGACAGTCATATCAAATGTCTGCTTTTCCATTCACTGGAATCAATAGAATTACAATCTGACTCCCAGGACGCTTTCCAGGCTGTGAAAATCAGTTTAATCTTTAGACTAAAGTCTCTTGGTTTAATCTCAGTTTAATCTCCTGGTCCCTCACCCTCATTTACAAAATCGGGCCACTGGAATAACTAGCACTGAAATATGTTTCATTTGTTTCTGCATCAGTGAGCAGAATATTGAGCCAGAACATTGTGTCTCATCAACATCCAATTATATGTGTGGTGAGGGCATTAATTGAAGATTGGATTAATTTTGGTTCTATTATGCAATTGTGTATAATTCGTTTAGTTTAGTCTAAAGATACAGCATGGAAACAGGCCCTTCGGCCCACTGAGTCCACGCCAACCAATGATCACCGACTAATCTTAAAAGAGCAAATCAGTCATCCGGGCACGACTGTGGAGAAGATCTGTGCAACCTCTAGAAAGAGGGCATATAAGCGAGGGCATAAAAGGCACAGAAACTAGTTGTTTGTAAATTTTACAAGTTTACTAGCCTCCAAGAAATTAGTTGACGTCATCAAATATACTCTACTTTTCTATGACCTACTGATGAAAATAGCATGATGAATGACTAAAGCGAAGAAAGCCATGCAAAACCAGTTGCAACTTTATATTTAAAGCCAATTTATTACTCATAGTTATTCTGAAATACCAATAGGTTTCACATATGTAATTCCTAATTCACTGTCCATCACCCTTTCTATTTGAAATAATGCTGTATATTAAAAATGTGTGACTTGGATCCTTGATAAATATACATTTTCCTTGCAGCATTATTAATAGAATCCTTATTAAATGTTTCTACATTTCAAATGGCTTTGAAATTTAGTCTTTAAAAAAGGTTAATAATATTTTTTTTAAATGTTGTAGTACCACAGGCAAATTTCAGAAATATGAGAAAATGTCTAGCATTAATGAAGTCACATACCAGCTGTCATTTAGAGTCTATATGAATGTTTTAAGTTTACATACTCTGCATGCTGCTGCCTGAATAAACCTTAGTGATCAATATCCAGTTAAGTTGAAAAATACTTTGTGGAATGTACAGTAGCAAAAAAGAACCGTATATTTTTATCTTAAACTGTTGAAATAATGTAAATTGGGTAATTTATTTTTAAAATAACTAAACACCCAGTTGAGAAGTTACTCTTTGCAGTAACTAGTAATAACAATTCTACCTTCTTGTGCATTATTATAACTGTGGAGATATTTATGTGAGTTTGGTAGGATATTGTCTACCTTTAAAGCAGTTTTAATGACATATTTAACATTAAAGCGATTATCAAAGACATTTGTAACAATTTAAATATAAAAACAAGCTTTCTGCAAAATTATATAGATGAAGGACTGAACATAACATATATTTTGTAATTGACAATACCAAAATGGTAAATCAATGATATTGGAAAAGTGTGTTGCATCGAATATGAACTGATGCAGTGTAATACTCCTATGGTCGAATCATGCATGCGTTTCACTGCTGATTCAATTCCTCAGAGTCATATAGCAAGGAAACAAGGGCCTATCTCGTCCATGGCCCTTGTCTATGCTAGTCCCATTTACCCATGTTTTGCCTATATCCCTCTAAACTTTTCCTATCCAAGAACCTGCCCAAATGTCATTTAACTATTTTTATACCACCTGCCTGAACTACTTTCTTTTAGTTTAGTTTAGTTTAGTTTAGAGATACAGCGCGGAAACAGGCCCTTCGGCTCACCGGGTCCTCGCCGACCAGCGACCCCCGCATATTAACGCTCTCCTACACACACTAGGGACAATTATCATATTTACCAAGCCGATTTACCTACATACCTGTACGTCTTTGGAGTGTTGGAGGTAACCGAAGATCTCGGAGAAAACCCACACAGGTCATGGGGAGAACGTACAAACTCCATACAGACAGCACCCGTAGTTGGGATCAAAGGTAGCAACTCTACCGCTGCACCACCATGCCGCCCTGGCTCCTCTGGTAGCTCATTCCATACAGGAGCCGTGGAACGTTTTTGAAAGTGGGGGGGGCTGAGCGATCACTGATCACCGGCCTCGGGGGTACCCGGTGAGGGAGCGGAGCGACTGAGCAGGGGGAGGGTGTGGGAGGGTGGCACAATTATTATTTGTTGTTGTTGCTCGACCTCCAAAAACTGGGGGATAATACAGGCCATTCCCCAACTCAAAAAGTGGGGGGATATATCCCCCATCCCCCCCCTCTCTCTCTCTCCCTCCCTCTCGGGGCCGACTCTCTCTCTCTCTCTTGGCCCTCCCTCCCTCCCTTCCGCTCGGCGGCCAATCACAGCGCTTTGTTCACTGCAACATATCTTGACTGTGAACCGCGCTGTGATTGGCCGTTTAGCGGAGGGGAGGGAGGGTTTTGGGGGGGCAGTCAGTTTCCACCACGGCTGGTCGTGGTTTTGCCCAAAGATCATAGAGCGGAGCTCCGCTCTATGATCTTTGGTTTTGCCGCGCTCACTGTGCGCTTGTTCTGAGATTCTGGATATCGGAGGTCCTCAGAAGAAGAGAAAAATACACCTGCGGGCCGGATAATTTTGGGTATGAAGCACGTCTCGCCAAAAAAGTGGAGGGACTGCACCCCCCGGTTCCACGGCCCGTGCCATATACCCACTCTGTGTTAAAATGTTGCAATTCAGGTTCCTATTAAAACTTTCCCCACTCACCTTAAACCAATGTCCTCTGGTTCTTGATTCCCCAACTCTGGGTAAAAGACTGTGCATTCAGCGTGTCTATCTGCTCATGATTTTATACACCTCTATAAGATCACCTCTCATCCTCCTGCGCTCCAGGAACTATGTACCGGTACTCCTAGATCCCTCTGCTCTATAACACTCTTCAGGGCCCATTGTGGAGGTCCTGCCCTGGTTTGACTTCCCAAAATGCAACACTTTCTGCATTAAACTCCATTAACCATTCCTCAGTCCACTTGCTCAGCTGATCAAGATCCCACAGAAATTTTTGATAATCATCTTCACAATCTACCATACTATCTACTTTAGTGTTATCTGTAAATTTACTAATCATGCCTTGTACATTCTCATCCAAATATAACCACATCTATCTATACTATTACTAAAACTCTCATCTTGAACACTTCCGGTCTGCGTTGTTTTTAAATTTGCGCAAAAGCGGTACCCTATATCGCTTGGATTTTTAAGCCACCTTACTCACCGTTCTCCTCTGCTCCAAGCGCACCAAGTTTTGTTCCGATCGGTGAAATATTAGAAAAGTTATTGGTCTGTTATTCGCCAGGACGGCGACGCCCCTTCTGGCACCCGCTATCAATCACCGGCTGCGAGAATAAAGCTGAAGGAGCGTAGTGAGCAGAGTGCGAGCGGGGTCTGTGTTCTGCGAGCGGGGGCTGTGCTCTGTGTTCTGTGAGCGGGGGCTGTGCTCTGTGTTCTGCGAGCGGGGGCTGTGCTCTGCGAGCGGGGGCTGTGCTCTGCGAGCGGGGGCTGTGCTCTGTGTTCTGTGAGCAGGGGCTGTGTTCTGCGAGCGGGGGTGTGCTCTGTGTTCTGCGAGCGGGGGCTGTGTTCTGCGAGCGGGGGCTGTGCTCTGTGTTCTGCGAGCGGGGGCTATGTTCTGCGAGCGGGGGCTGTGTTCTGTGTTCTGCGAGCGGGGGCTGTGCTCTGTGTCTGCGAGCGGGGGCTGTGCTCAATGAGCGGGGGCTGTGTTCTGCGAGCGGAGGCTGTGCTCTGTGTTCTGCGAGCGGGGGCTGTGCTCTGTGTTCTGCGAGCGGGGGCTGTGCTCTGTGTTCTGCGAGCGGGGGCTGTGCTCTGTGAGCGGGGGCTGTGCTCTGTGAGCGGGGGCTATGTTCTGCGAGCGGGGGCTGTGCTCTGTGATCTGTGAGTGGGGTCTGTGTTCTGCGAGCGGGGGCTGTGTTCTGCGTGCGGGGGCTGTGCTCTGTGTTCTGTGAGCGGGGTCTGTGTTCTGCGAGCGGGGGCTGTGCTCTATGTTCTGCGAGCGGGGGCTGTGCTCTGTGTTCTGCGAACGGGGGCTTTGTTCTGTGAGCGGGGGCTGTGTTCTGCGAGCGGGGACTGTGCTCTGTGTTCTGCGAGCGGGGGCTGTGTTCTTGAAGCGGGGGCTGTGTTCTGCGAGCGGGGGCTGTGCTCTGGGTTCTGTGAGCGGGGTCTGTGTTCTGCGAGCGGGGGCTGTGCTCTGTGTTCTGCGAGCGGGGGCTGTGCTCTGTGTTCTGCGAGCGGGGGCTGTGCTCTGTGTTCTGTGAGCGGGGGCTGTGTTCTGCGAGCTGGGGCTGTGTTCTGTGTTCTGCGAGCGGGGGCTGTGTTCTGTGTTCTGCGAGCGGGGGCTGTGTTCTGTGTTCTGCGAGCGGAGGCTGTGCACTGTGCACTGCGTTCTGGGGCTGTGTTCTGTGTTCTGTGAGCGGGAGCTGTGTTCTGTGAGCGGGGGCTGTGCTCTGTGTTCTGCGAGCGGGGGCTTTGTTCTGTGAGCGGGGGCTGTGTTCTGCGAGCGGGGGCTGTGCTCTGTGTTCTGCGAGCGGGGGCTGTGTTCTTGAAGCGGGGCTGTGTTCTGCGAGCGGGGGCTGTGCTCTGGGTTCTGTGAGCGGGGTCTGTGTTCTGCGAGCGGGGGCTGTGCTCTATGTTCTGCGAGCGGGGGCTGTGCTCTGTGTTCTGCGAGCGGGGGCTGTGCTCTGTGTTCTGTGAGCGGGGGCTGTGTTCTGCGAGCTGGGGCTGTGTCCTGTGTTCTGCGAGCGGGGGCTGTGTTCTGTGTTCTGCGAGTGGGGGCTGTGTTCTGTGTTCTGTGAGCGGGGGCTGTGTTCTAGGAGCGGGGGCTGTGTTCTGCGAGCGGGGGCTGTGTTCTGTGTTCTGCGAGCGGGGGCTGTGCACTGTGTTCTGCGAGCGGGGGGCTGTGCTCTGTGTTCTGTGAGCGGGGGCTGTGTTCTGTGAGCGGGGGCTGTGTTCTGTGTTCTGCAAGCGGGGGCTGTGTTCTGTGTTCTGCGAGCGGGGGCTGTGTTCTATATTCTGTGAGCGGGGGCTGTGTTCTGCGAGCGGGGGCTGTGTTCTGTGTTCTGCGAGCGGGGGCTGTGTTCTGCGAGTGGGGGCTGTGTTCGGTGTTCTTGCGAGCGGGGGACGGCGACCACCATGACGAGCCGGAAGCCAATGTGTGCAGCCGGGTCCTGGAGCCGGTGAGTGCGGTCAGAGCCGGGGCCGGGAGCCACTGAGCCCACACAACCCCCTCCCCCTCCCCCTACAACACACACCCTCCCACATACACCCCTCCCCTACCCCCACAACCCTCCAGCCCTCCCACACCCGCCCTCCCCCACAACCCCCCTCCCAT
>JAXLNO010001974.1:90000-99326 GCA_038087875.1 Malacoraja senta | reverse complement strand
CGATTCGCCGGAAGTTTCCAGTTTCCGGGAGGGAGGGAGGGAGGGAACAAAAATGTCCGCCGCCGCATCGCGACTACAAGAATGGCCGCATATGCTACTACAAAAATGGCCGCCAGAGAGCAACAAAAATGGTGTAGGTTTTATTTGCAGTTGATTGAAGACACAAATGTGAAATTTTATTTTTTGATATTTACATTTGATTAATACAAGATGACGTTACGGGTCGAGACCCTTCTTCAGACTGATGTGGGGATGGGAGGCGGGAGGAAGAAAGGAAGAGGCAGAGACAGTAGGCTGTGGGAGACATTGGAAGGGGAGAGGAAGGAGGGAAAAAGCAAGGACTACCTGAAATTGGAGAAGTCAATGTTCATACCGCTGGGGTGTAAACTGCCCAAGCGAAATATGAGGTGTTGCTCCTCCAATTTACGGTGAGACTCACTCTGGCCATGGAGGAGGCCCAGTACAGAAAGGTCAGATTCGGAATGGGAGGGGGAGTTGAAGTGCTGAGCCACCGGGAGATCGGGTTGGTTAATGCGAACAGAGAGGAGGTGTTGGGCAAAGCGATCGCCAAGCCTGCGCTTGGTCTCACCGATGTAGAGCAGTTGACACTTAGAACAGCGGATGCAATAGGTGAGGTTGGAGGAGGTGCAGGTGAACCTCTGCCTCACCTGGAAAGACTGCTTGGGTCCTTGGATGGAGTCATGGGGGGAGGTAAAATGACAAGTGTAGCATTTCCTGCGGCTGCAAGCGAAAGTGCCAGGGGAGGGGGTGGTTTGGGTGGGAAGGGACAAATTAACCAGGGAGTTATGGAAGGAGCGGTCTCTGCGGAAAGCCGAAAGGGGAGGAGATGGGAAGATGTGGCAAGTGGTGGGATCCCGTTGGAGGTGGCGAAAATGTCGGAGGGTTATCTGTTGTATCTGATGGCTTGTGGGATGGAAGGTGAGGACAAGGGGGACTCTGTCCTTGTTACGGGTGGGGGGATGAGGAGTGAGAGCTGAGCTACGGGATAGAGGGGAGACACTGGTGCAAGCCTCATCTATAATCGAAGAAGGGAACCCCCGTTTCCTAAAGAATGAGGTTTGGAACACCTCATCCTGGGTGCAGATGCGGCATAGAGGAATTTGGGAGTGGGGGATAGGGTCCTTACAGGAAGCAGGGTGGGAAGAAGTGTAGTCCAGATAGCTGAAATGGATGAAGTCAGTGAGTTGTGCATGGGTGCAGGAGGTAGCACCAATGCAGTCGTCGATGTAGCGGAGGTAGAGTTCGGCGATAGGGCCCTGGTACGTCTCGAACAGGGATTGTTCGACGTACCCTACAAAGAGGCAGGCATAGCTGTGGCCCATGCGCGTGCCCATAGCTTTGCCTTGGATTTGGAGGAAATGGGAGAAGTTAAAGGAAAAGTTGTTGAGGGTAAGGACCAGCTCCGCTAGGCGGAGGAGAGTATCAGTAGACGGGGATTGGTTGGTTCTGTGGTCGAGGAAGAAACGGAGGGCTTTAAAACCCTCCTGGTGTGGGATGGAGGTGTAGAGTGACGACATCCATGGTGAATGGTGGCTGGAAAACGGAAGTCATGGAGGAGACTCGGGTAAAGCGACGGCTGTGAGCTGCTGGAGGGCGGTGGAGTGGCGAGGGTCAGTAGAGTCAATGGTGGAGGCCCACGTGGAGTGGAGTCTGGGTTAGCGGGCAAAGCGTCGGAAGTAGCGGTCAGCGGATGGCCGGTGAGGCTCAGCGGTCCCGGTGAGGCGGCGATAGTCGGAGGTACCGGTGAGGTGGCGAGGGTCGGAGGAGGCAGTCCCGGTGAGGCAGTGAGAGTCAGCATTATCGGTGAGGCGGCGATAGTTGGCGGAAGGGAGTGGATGTGAAAATGAGGTAGCTTTGGGGTTATGGGGAGAAGGTGGGAGAATGGAGATGATGGGGAAAGATAGATCAGCCATGATTGAATGGCAGAGTAGACTTGATGGGTCGAATGGCCTAATTCTGCTCCTCTGACTTATGACCTCATTAACAGCTTCATTGGAAACTGTCCTCAACATCCTACTGACCACACATCATCCTGTCTTGGAGATTTATTGCTCAATGTTTGACATTGGTCAGCCACAATTTCCTGATATGACTGATCAAAATAATAAAATCCAAGGTATTTTTCAAACTCGTACAGCAAATTAAATATTTCATCCAAGAACAATGAGGTCATTCGGAGGAGATTTACCAGAATGTTGCCTGGGTTTCAGCACCTAAGTTACAGAGGAAGGTTGAACAAGATAGGTCTTTATTCTTTGGAGCGCAGAAGGTTAAGGGGGGACTTGATAGAGGTCTTTAAAATGATGAGAGGGACAGACAGAGTTGACGTGGATAAGCTTTTTCCATTGAGAGTAGGGATGATTCAAACAAGAGGACATGATTTGAGAATTAAGGGACAAAAGTTTAGCGGTAACAAGAGGGGGGACTTCTTTACTCAGAGAGTCGTAGCTGTGTGTAATGAGCTTCCAGTGGAAGTGGTGGAGGCAGGTTCGATTTTATCATTTAAAAATGAATTAGATAGGTATGTGGACGGGAAAGAAATGGAGGGTTATGGTCTGAGTGGAGGTAGATGGGACTAGGTGAGAGTAAGTGTCTGGCACGGACTAGAAGGGCCGAGATGACCTGTTTCCGTGCTGTAATTGTTATATGTTATATGTTATATGTTATATGTCGTCCAAAATGTTGGGCTCCTGCCTGCTGTTTCAGAAGCAAAATATTCCAACATGATACAAGTTGGAGAAGAGTATCTACAAAAATATTCAAACATAATTGTTAAACTTACTCCTCTTAATCAGGATGCAAGTAAACCACGAGAATATAAACGATCATTGCTACCACCATTAAAAATCCAAAGCTATTGAGCTTGTATTTATTGTAATAGAAACATAGAAACATAGAAAATAGGTGCAGGAGTAGGCCATTCGGCCCTTCGAGCCTGCACCGCCATTCAATATGATCATGGCTGATCATCCAACTCAGTATCCTGTACCTGCCTTCTCTCCATACCCCCTGGTACCTTTAGCCACAAGGGCCACATATAACTCCCTCTTAAATATAGCCAATGAACTGGCCTCAACTACCTTCTGTGGCAGAGAATTCCAGAGATTCACCACTCTCTGTGTGAAAAATGTTTTTCTCATCTCGGTCCTAAAAGATTTCCCCCTTATCCTAAAACTGTGATCCCTTGTTCTGGACTTCCCCAACATCGGGAACAATGTTCCTGCATCTAGCCTGTGCAACCCCTTAAGAATTTTGTAAGTTTCTATAAGATCCCCCTCAATCTTCTAAATTCTAGCGAGTACAAGCCGAATCTATCCAGTGTTTCTTCATATGAAAGTCCTGACATCCCAGGAATCAGTCTGGTGAACCTTCTCTGTACTCCCTCTATGGCAAGAATGTCTTTCCTCAGATTTGGAGACCAAAACTGTACGCAATACTCCAGGTGTGGTCTCACCAAGATCCTGTACAACTGCAGTAGAACCTCCCTGCTCCTATACTCAAATCCTTTTGCTATGAATGCTAACATACCATTCGCTTTCTTCACTGCCTGCTGCACCTGCATGCCTACTTTCAATGACTGGTGTACCATGACACCGAGGTCTCGTTGCATCTCCCCTTTTCCTAATCGGCCACCATTCAGATAATATCTGAATTCAGCTAACATTCAGATAATATCTTCATGACTGTATGGACATTGCCCTCTGGTGTATTTGACAAGAAACAGATCCAAATGTGAATTGGGATACTGACCTGGAACAAAAATACAGAAGTGATGCAGACAAAGAGATAAAGATGAGTAGCTGGAAGAATACAAAGAAAGCCGTCAGCTGTACATGCCGCTTGTGCACTGGAAAGACAGATGGACACACATTCACCGTCGGGGACAGATGCATAATACACCACCTCATGATATAATGAGTTACACAGTACAAGTGTTACCTCTGCACGTCCTCCGGAGCAAAAAAGATAATGAAGACGAATGCAGCCAAAGATGTTGTTGTGATCACCAGAGCTATTATGGATCAGATAAAAGAGTACTGATTGGGTGGCACCGATCCTGAAACCATTTCATGTTATATTTCACGTTATTTATCATTACAATAAAAAAAACAATAAATGTCAAAACGCCGCCCTTTTAAACACACACAGATACTCCAGGCAGCTTCCACTGACATCACAATGCCGCCGCAAGGGGAGGGGGTCGCTACATGGGAACCGACTTGAAGGGCGAGTTCTTTATCTTGGGGCCCGGCGACTACAAGTCCCTGGGCAAGTTCAACCAGAACATCAGCTCGCTGCGGCTGGTGAACGAGGAGCTGGTGAACCCGGAGATCGGTCTGTTCGAGGATGTGAACAACTAGGGCAAGTCCCGTATTGTCCTGCAGAAGGTGGATGCCCTGCGGAGAGGCCGACATTGAAGAGCTGGTCTCGTCTCACAAGGTGAAGCGGGGCGTGTGGATCCTCCACCAGGGGGTTAACCTGACCGGGCCGCGCCTCATCACCTTCAAGGGCGACGAGTGGCCCAACTACATCTGCCGCAACTCTCCCCCCCCCTCCGACCTCTCTCCCCTCACCCTCTCCCTCCAACCCTGCCCCGTCCCCTTCTACCCCCCCTCCGCCGTCAGTGCCGCAACCACCTCACACACACACACACACACACACACGAAGCCACACTCACACACACGCAAACACACTCACACACACGGACACACACGGACACGCACACGGACACACACACGCTCACCCACTCACACACGGACACACACGCTCACACACACACACACGCAGACACACTCACACACACGCGCACACACGCTCACACACACGCACACATGATCTCACACAGACACACAATCACACACGCTCACACACACACACACGCAGACACACACTCTCCGTCACACTGACACACGCACAAGCACACACAATCTCACAAAGACAAACAATCACACACACACACGCTCACACACACACAGACGCACACACGGACACACACGCTGACACACATACACAGACACACACGCTCACACTCACACACACGGACACACACTCACGGACACACACGCTCACACACACACACACGCAGACACAAACTCTCCTTCACACTGACACGCACACGCACACACAATCTCACAAAGACAAACAATCACACACACACACACACACACACACACACACACACACGCTCACACACATACACAGACACACACGCTCACACTCACACACACAGACACACACTCACGGACACACACGTTCACACTCACACACACGGACACACACGCTCACTGACACACACGCTCACACTCTCACACACACGGACACACACGCTCACACACGGACACACACGTTCACACTCACACACACGGACACACACGCTCACACTCACACACACGGACACACACGCTCACACTCATACACACGGACACACGCTCACACACACGGACACACACGCTCACACACACACTCACACACGCTCACTGACACACACGCTCACACTCACACACACGGACACACACGCTCACACTCACACCCCCTGCGTAGGCCACATAGAACCTTCTGTCCCACATTGACCTTTCTGACCGAGTACAGTATTATCTTTTTATGTAGTTGAAACAAAGAACTACAGGTGCTGGTTAATACACAAAATGACACAGAGTGCTGGAGTAACTCAACGGGTCAGGCAGCATCTGTGGAAAACATGGATAGGTGACGTTTCACAGAGTGCTGGAGTAACTCAACGGGTCAGGCAGCATCTGTGGAAAACATGGATAGGTGACGTTTCACAGAGTGCTGGAGTAACTCAGCGGGTCAGGCAGCATCTGTGGAGAACATGGATAGGTGACGTTTCACAGAGTGCTGGAATACACACACATACAGTCAGACACACACACATGCAGACGCGGACAGACAGAGACTGACACACACATGCACACATACAGAGGCACACACACACACACACACACACAGAAAGCCACACGCACACGCAGCCACACACACGCACAGAAACACACACACACTCACATACACGTACACACGCACACACACAGAAAGACACACACACGCACACAGAAACTTGCAGCAACGCACACACATACACGCAGACACACACACACGCACACACATATACGCAGACACAAACACATACACATGCAAACGCACACACGCACACACACGCAGATGCACACACACACACACACACACACACACACATAGACACACACACACACACACACACAGACACACACACACACACAGAAAGACACACACGCACACACACACACAGAAAGACACACACACACACACACACACACACGCGCACACACACACACACACACACACACACACACACACACGCGCGCACACACACACACACACACACACATACACACACACACACACACACACACACACACATACACACACACACACACACACACACACACACACACACACACAGAGAGAGAGAGAAAAACACACACACACACACACACAAGCTGAGTGTGTGAGCCCTGGTACTGAGCTTGCGGAACTGTGTTCTGTTGTGGGATATTTCTGTGGGCTGAAGGACTCTGACCACTAATCACTCTATTTTACTGTCAGCAATCCTATATTAGTTTTGCTAATTTTAAACGTCACCACAAAATGAGTCACAGCGTTTTAACTTTAATACCTCCCGGAATCAGAATGAAACGCCAAACATTTGTTTTAAATTTAATTTTCCAAAAGTTTTATGAGCGGCAATGGTTTGACTAATCGCCCAGACATGGAGCCATACAGCACTGAAACAGGCCAAGCGGCGCAACTCTTCCATGCTGACCTTCATGGCCCATCTGAGCCCACAAAGTCTGTATCGAACATGATGCCAAAACCAACTCTTCTTAAACCTAACCCAATCCATACCCCCCCACTTGCAAGAAGTAGTCATGGTGGCAAGTATATTTCGACCCAGTTTGTGAGGTTTTCCGCCAGAAATTTAAATATGTGAACAGAGGAGAAATGAGGTACCTTATGAAGGTAAGCTGGCCAATAATATAAATGAGGCCTATGGACGATTTGTTGACCTGACCAAGAAGTCACAGAGTGACAGAGACACAGAGGCACAGAGACAGAGAGACACAGACACAGAGACACAGAGTCACAGAGACACAGAGTCACAGAGACACAGAGACTTGGAGACACAGAGACACAGAGACACAGGGTCACAGAGACACAGAGACACAGAGACAGAGTCACAGAGACACAGAGACACAGAGACACAGAGACACAGAGACACAGAGTCACAGAGACACAGAGGCATAGAGACATAGAGTCACAGAGACACGGGGATATGGAGACACAGACACAGAGACACAGCGACACGGAGACACGGAGACACGGAGACACAGAGACACAGAGACATAGAGACACAGAGACACGGAGACACGGAGACACAGAGACACAGAGACATAGAGACACGCAGACACAGAGCCACAGAGTCACAGGCACAGTCAACTACACTAAATAATCTGACTGGTCAAGGCCAAAATGCTGAAAGCCTTTTTCACTATGGTGTCCACTATAACCGAGTACAGTATTATCTTTGTATGTAGTTGAAACTACAGGTGCTGCTTAATACACAAAATGACACAGAGTGCTGGAGTAACTCAGCGGGTCAGGCAGCATCTGTGGAGAACATGGATAGGTGACGTTTCACAGAGTGCTGGAGTAACTCAGCGGGTCAGGCAGCATCTGTGGAGAACATGGATAGGTGACGTTTCACAGAGTGCTGGAGTAACTCAGCGGGTCAGGCAGCATCTGTGGAGAACATGGATAGGTGACGTTTCACAGAGTGCTGGAGTAACTCAGCGGGTCAGGCAGCATCTGTGGAGAATATGGATAGGTGACGTTTCACAGAGTGCTGGAGTAACTCAGCGGGTCAGGCAGCATCTGTGGAGAACATGGATAGGTGACGTTTCACAGAGTGCTGGAATACACACACATACAGTCAGACACACACACATGCAGACGCAGACAGACAGATACTGACACACACATGCACACATACAGAGGCACACACACACACACAGAGAGAAAGCCACACGCACACGCAGCCACACACACGCACAGAAACAAACACACACTCACATACACATACACACGCACACACACAGAAAGACACACACACGCACACACACACTTGCAGCAACGCACACACGTACACGCAGGCACACACACACGCACACACATATACGCAGACACAAACACATACACATGCAAACGCACACACGCACACACACAGATGCACACACACACACGCACACACACACACACATAGACACACACACACACACACAGACACACACACACACACACACACAGAAAGACACACACGCACACACACACACAGAAAGACACACACACACACACACACACACACACACACACACACACACACACACACACACACACACACTCACACACATACACAGACACACACGCTCACACTCACACACACGGACACACACTCACGGACACACACGTTCACACTCACACACACGGACACACACGCTCACTGACACACACGCTCACACTCTCACACACACGGACACACACGCTCACACACACACGGACACACACGTTCACACTCACACACACGGACACACACGCTCACACTCACACACACGGACACACACGCTCACACTCATACACACGGACACACGCTCACACACACGGACACACACGCTCACACACACACTCACACACGCTCACTGACACACACGCTCACACTCACACACACGGACACACACGCTCACACTCACACCCCCTGCGTAGGCCACATAGAACCTTCTGTCCCACATTGACCTTTCTGTCCTGGGCCTCCTCCATCGTCAGAGTGAGTCCCAGCGCAAATTGGAGGAACAGCACCTCATATTTCGCTTGGGCATCTTTCAACCCCAGCGATATGAACATTGACTTCTCTAACCTTAATTAACCCTCGTATTCCCTCTCCCTCCACCTCTCCCCCACCATAATTGTCCCATGTTCACATCCCTATATACTTTTGTTATCACCCCTTCAACAGCCAACAATGGATCATTGTGGGCCCCATCTTTCCTTGGTCATCGGTACCCTCAACTACAGTAAATAATCTGACTGATCAAGGCCAAAATGCTGAAAGCCTTTTTCACTATGGTGTCCACTATAACCGAGTACAGTATTATCTTTGTATGTAGTTGAAACAAAGATCTACAGGTGCTGGTTAATACACAAAATGACACAGAGTGCTGGAGTAACTCAGCGGGTCAGGCAGCATCTGTGGAGAACAT
>JAXLNO010001974.1:50000-85000 GCA_038087875.1 Malacoraja senta | reverse complement strand
ACTCAACCTCCCCCTCCCCTCCTCCCAGCTCCCCCTCCACTCCATCCAGCTCCCCCCCCTCTTCCCAGCTCCTCCTCCCGGCTCCCCCTTCCTTCCTCCCAGCTCCTCCTCCCCTCCTCCCTCCGCCCGGGCCAGTGTCCCGTCGCTTTACCGCTCATTTCAAGAATGAAATAAAACTCTGATCTCAATGCAAAATGCCTCCAGTTGTTTGTTGAGTAAATGGGGACGTGGTTGGCGGGGAGTGGGTTGGATAGACAGGTCTAGTTCCTCACGGCAGCGCTGCGGAGTTCCCGAGTCGGGGACAGGCTGGAGAAACGTCGCTCACCCCTCACACACACTCTCACACACACACACACTCACACACACACACACACACACACACACACACACACACACACACACACACACACACACACACGCACACACACACACACACACACACACACACACACACTCACACTCTCACACACTCACACACACACACACACACACACACACACACGCACACACACACACACACACACACAAACACACACACACACACACACACACACACACACACACACACACACACACACACACACACACACACACACACACACACACACACACACACGCACACACACACACACACACACTCACTCACTCAGGCAATGGTCGCTGACGTGTCTCTGACACCCCCATCCAGCTGACGGAACCTCCGTCCGCCGATCACCCGCTGGTCATTTCACTCGTTCACTGTTGATATCCGAGCGACCCGAACGAGAGGCGTTTGTGCGCATTAACACAGACGCCGGGAGCTCATGTACCGTCGGCGAGGACATATTTAGAGGATTGTATCCAGGTCCTACCAACATGCCGATTCAAGCCTTACACTCTCTGTTCCATAGTTACTCTTAGACTGAAATACACATATTTTATTCTTAAATTCTTACTCACCAACGTTTTTGAATCTGATCAACCATATAACCATATAACCATATAACCATAACAGCACGGGAACAGGCCATCTCGGCCCTTCAAGTCCGTGCCGAACATTTTTTTAATTTTTTTTAAAATTAAAAATAAATACTTCTCCCTAGTCCCATCTACCTGCACTCAGATCATAACCCTCCATTCCTTACCCGTCCATATACCCATCCAATCTATTGTTAAAAGATAACATCGAACCTGCCTCGACCACTTCCACTGGAAGCTCATTCCACACAGCTACCACTCTCTGAGTAAAGAAGTTCCCCCTAATGTTCCCCCTAAACTTCTGTCCCTTAATTCTCAAGTCATGTCCCCTTGTTTGAATCTTCCCTACTCTCAATGGGGAAAGCTTATCCACGTCCACTCTGTCTAACCCGCTCATAATTTTAAAGACCTCTATCAAGTCCCCTCTTAACCTTCTGCGCTCCAAAGAATAAAGACCTAACTAGTTCAACCTTTCTCTGTAACTTAGTTGCTGAAACCCAGGCAAAATTCTAGTAAATCTCCTCTGTACTCTCTCTATTTTGTTGACATCCTTCCTATAATTAGGCGACCAAAATTGTACTCCATACTCCAGAATTGGCCTCACCAATGCCGTGTACAATTTTAACATTACATCCCAACTTCTATATTCAATGCTCTGATTTATATAGGCCAGCACACCAAAAGCTTTCTTTACCACCCTATCTACATGAGATTCCACCTTCAGGGAACTATGCACAGTTATTCCTAGATCCCTCTGTTCAAATGCATTCCTCAATTCGCTACCATTTACCGTGTACGTCCTATTTTGATTTGTCCTGCCGAAATGTAGCACCTCACATTTGTCAGCATTAAACTCCATCTGCCATCTTTCAGCCCACTCTTCCAAATGGCCTAAATCTCTCTGTAGACTTTGAAAATCGACTTCATTATCCACAACACCACCTATATTAGTATCATCTGCATACTTACTAATCCAGCTTTCCACACCATCATCCAGATCATTGATGTACATGACAAACAACAGTGGACCCAACACAGACCCCCGAGGCACCCCACTAGTCACCGGCCTCCAACCTGACAAACAGCCATCCACCATTACTCTCTGGCATCTCCCATTCAGCCACTGTTGAATCCATCTTGCTACTCCACCATTAATACCCAACAATTGAATCTTCTTAACCAACCTTCCATGAGGAACCTTGTCAAAGGCCTTACTGAAGTCCATATAGACAACATCCACTGCTTTACCCTCATCAATTTCCCTAGTAACTTCTTCGAAAAGTTCAAGAAGATTAGTCAAGCATGACCTTCCAGGCACAAATCCATGTTGACTGTTCCTAATCAGACCCTGCTTATCCAGATGCTTATATATATTATCTTTAAGTATCCTTTCCATTAATTTGCCCACCACTGACGTCAAACTAACAGGTCTATAATTGCTAGGTTTACTCTTCGAACCCTTTTTAAACAACGGAACAACATGCGCAGTACGCCAATCCTCCGGCACTATTCCCGTTTCTAATGACATTTGAAATATTTCTGTCATAGCCCCTGCTATTTCTACACTAACTTCCCTCAATGTCCTAGGGAATATCCTGTCAGGACCTGGAGACTTATCCGTTTTCATATTTTTCAAAAGTGTCCGCACCTCCTCTTCTTTGAATCTCACAGTTTCCATTGCTACTCTGCTCGTTTCCCTTACCTCACATAATTCCATATCCTTCTCCTTCGTGAATACCGAAGAAAAGAAATTGTTCAATATCTCCCCCATCTCTTTTGGCTCTGCAGATAGCTGTCCACTCTGACTCTCTAATGGACCGATTTTATTCCTTGTTATCCTTTTGCTATTAATATAGCTGTAGAAACTTTCACCTTACTTGCCAAAGCAACCTCATATCTTCTTTTAGCTTTTCTAATTTCTTTCTTAATATTCTTTTTATATTCTTTATATTCCTCAAGCACCTCATTTACTCCATGCTGCCTATAATTATTGTAGATCTCTCTCTTTTTCCGAACCAAGAGTCCAATTTCCCTTGAAAACCATGCCTCTTTCCATTTTTTACTATTTCCTTTCAACCGAACAGGGACATAAAGATTCTGTACTCTTAAAACTTCACCCTTAAATGTCCTCCATTTTTATTCTACATCCTTCCCATAAAACAACATGTCCCAATTCACTCCTTTTAAATCCTTTCGCATCTCCTCAAAGTTAGCCTTTCTCCAAACAAAAATCTCAACCCTAGGTCCAGTTCTGACCCTCTCCATAATTATATTGAAACTAATGGTATTGTGATCACTGGACCCGAAGTGCTCCCCGACGCATACCTCCGCCACCTGCCCTGTCTCATTTCCTACCAGGAGGTCCAGCACTGCCCCTTCTCTAGTAGGTACCTCTATGTATTGCTGCAAAAAACTATCTTGCACACATTTTACAAACTCCAAACCATCCAGCCCTTTTACAGAATGTGTTTCCCAGTCTATGTGTGGGAAATTGAAATCTCCCACAATCACTACCTTGTGCTTACTACTGATATCTGCTATCTCCTTACATTTTTGCTCTTCCAATTCTCGCTCCCCATTCGGCGGTCTGTAATACACCCCTATAAGTGCTGGTGGGTACAAATGCAGGTGGGTACAAAATCCACGGAGGCATGCACAATGCAGAACAACAAATCCTAGTGGTGATCAAATCCACGCCGGTACGCACGTAACATACACAATGCAAAATAAGGAATCCTAGTGACATACAAATCCCCACAGGCAGGTACGTAACTTACACAATGGTCCCTGGGATGGCGGGACTGTCATATGAGGAAAGATTAAAAAGACTAGGCTTGTATTCACTGGAGTTTAGACGGATGAGAGGGGGGGGGGATCTTATAGCAACATATAAAATTATAAAAGGACTGGACAAGCTAGATGCAGGAAAAATGTTCCCAATGTTGGCCGAGTCCAGAACCAGGGGCCACAGTCTTAGAATAAAGGGGAGGTCATTTAAGACTGAGGTGAGAAAACACTTTTTCACCCAGAGAGTTGTGGATTTATGGAATTCCCTGCCACAGAGGGCAGTGGGGGCCAAGTCACTGGATGGATTTTAAGAGAGAGTTAGATAGAGCTCTAGGGGCTAGTGGAGTCAAGGGATATGGGGAGAAGGCAGGCACGGTTTATTGAATGGGGACGATCAGCCATGATCACAATGAATGGCGGTGCTGGTTCGAAGGGCCGAATGGCCTCCTCCTGCACCTATTTTCTATGTTTCTATGTTTCTATATTTCTAATGTTACTCACGTTTATCTCAGCTTCGGTTGCGCTCTTCCTCACAAGTGCTAGTGGCAGAGAAGACTCAATGGAAGGAAAACCCTCACCTTTTATTATCTGTCGGCTGAGTCGTCTATCACTAGAGATTTGTTCTCAAGAATCCAAGTTAGTTGAGGAGATCATCGATCTCGGCGGAACCTCCAACGCTGTTGGAATAATTTTATAATGTTTTGCAACACTTTGGAGGGGAGTGCAAGGGCGGAGGAGGCGGGCAGCGACATGTGCAGTGCTATTGGAGAGATAGGGAGGGAGGGGAGAGAGAAAACCTGCTGAGTTACTCCAGCACGTTGCGCCTTTCCTTGATAACCAGCATCTGCAGTTCCTTGTATGCGCGGGTTGTCGGCGTGGCTGAGGTGGTGACCAGCGATTGGATGGGTCGGCTGGTGGGTGGGTGAGAGCTGAACATAAAAGCGTGGCCGAGTCCCGAGGATGCTCATCGTTTCCCCAGCGTCTGACAGGAGTCTTGTGGAGCGCTGTCACCTCGGGTACCATGGGTAAAATCGTCCTGTCCGACCAACCAAACTTCAACGGGGATGCCAAGGAGTTTGTGAGGAATGTGCCGAACCTGTCCAAGTTGTTGTTCGACAACGCTGCCGTCGGCGCGGGTGGAGGGCCAGCACTGGGTCGCCTACACGGATGCCGACTACAGGGGCGAGTTCATTATCTTCGGGCCCGGCGACCACAAAACCCTGGGCCCTAATTTCAACCATAGGCTTAGCTCGCTGCGGCTGGTTGAAGAGGACCTGCTGAACCCGGGAGATCGATCTGTACGAGCATGTGGACTACGTTGGACAGCACCGCGAAATCACGGAGAAGCTTGATGACCTGCGGAGAGCCGACTTCAATAACCTGGTCTCATCTCACATAGTGAAGCAGGGCGTGTGGATCCTCCATATGGGGCTCCACCAGACCGGGCGGCGCCTCATCACCTTCAAGGGCGACAAGTGGCCCAACTACTGCTACTACGGATGGAACGACAGACTCTCCTCGCTCCACCCTCTGGTCAACAGCTACACTGAGGTGGGAGACAATCCCAGCGTGAGGACCCAGCGAACTGGGTAGTGAGCCTGGTCCAGCGGAGCCTCGTCCAGCGGAGCCTGGTCCAGGCGCCTCAGCTGCAACTCCTGCCCGACGACCAGCTCCCCGCTCCCCTCTCCCAGCTCCCCCTCCCCTCATCCCAGCTCCCCCTCCCCTCATCCAAGCCCCCCTCTCCCTCCTCCCCCCCCGAGCCAGTGTCCCGTCGCTTTACAGCTCATATAAAGAATGAAATAAAATTCTGACCTCAATGCAAAATGCCTCCAGTTGTTTGTTGAGTAAATGGGGACGAGGTTGGCGGGGAGTGGGTCGAATAGACAGGTCTTGTTCCTCACGGCAGCGCTGCGGAGTTCCCGAGTCGGGGACAGGCTGGGGAAACGTCGCTCACCCCTCACACACTCACCCCCCCACACACTCTCACACACACTCACACACACACACACACACACACACACACACACACACACACACTCACTCTCACACACACTCACATCTCACTCTCACTCACACACTCACACTCACCCCCACATATACACACCCTCAGACACCCTCACACACCCTCACACACATACACACTCACACTCACACGCTCACACACTCACACACTCATACTCACACTCACACACACATCTCACTCTCACTCAGGTACACTCAGACGCACACACTCAACCATGTCTCTCTCCCCTCCCCCCTCCCACCTCCCCTTCCCCCTCTCCCCTTCTCTCTCTCTCCCCGACTATGGGTGAACTGGGGATGGGACTGGACTTGTCTGCCTTCCCCACAGTGGGAACCATTGTGGGGGGATGTTTTTATGTTTACTGATAAATTCTTGGATGTTGTGTCTTAACTTTATTTATGTGCTGCATTGGCAAGTCAAATTTCACTACACCAATTGGTGTATGTGATAATAAATGTCCTTTGTCCTTTGTCCTTTGTCTTCTCTCTCTCTCTCCCCTCTTCTCCTTCTCTCTCCCCCTCTTCTCTCTCTCTCCCCTCTCTCTCCCCCTCTCTCTCCCCTCCTCTCTCTCCCGCCCTCTCTTTCCCCCTCTCTCTCCCCCTCTCTCTCCCCCACTATCTCCCCCCTCTCTCCACCCTCTCTCCACCCTCTCTCCCACCCTCTCCCCCTCCCCTCTCCCCCTCTCTCTCTCCCCCGCCTCTCTCACTCTCTCAACCCCCTCTCTCCCCCCCTCCCGCTCCCCCCTCCCGCTCCTCTCCCCCACCCTCTCCCCCTCTCTCTCTCCGCCCCTTCTCACCCCTCTCTCTCTCCCCCCAGAGAGCAGCCTGTGGGCGTAGTATAGAAACATAGAAACATAGAAAACAGGCGCAGGAGGAAGCCATTCGGCCCTTCGAGCCAGCACCGCCATTCATTGTGTTCATGGCTGATCGTCCCCTATCAATAACCCGTGCTGCCGTCTCTCTATAACCCTTGACTCCACTAGCTTTATCTAACTCTCTCTTAAATCCATCCAGTGATTTGGCCTCCATTGCCCTCTGTGGCAAGGAATTCCATAAATTCACAACTCTCTGGGTGAAAAAGTTTTTTCTCACCTCAGTCTTAAATGACCTCCCCTTTATTCTAAGACTGTGGCCCCTGGTTCTGGACTCGCCCAACATTGGGAACATTTTCCTGCATCTAGCTTGTCCAGTCCTTTTATTATTGTATATGTTTCTATAAGATCCCCCCTCGTCCTGCTAAACTCCAGTGAATACAAGCCTAGTCTTTTCAATCTTTCCTCATATGACAATCCCAGGGATCAATCTCGTGAACCTACGCTGCACTGCCTCAATCACAAGGATGTCCTTCCTCAAATTAGGAGACCAAAACTGTACACAATACTCCAGATGTGGTCTCACCAGAGCCCTATACAACTGCAGAAGAACCTCTTTACTCCTATACTGAAATCTTGTTATGAAGGCCAACATTCCATTAGCTTTCTTCACTGCCTGCTGTACCTGAAAGCTAACTTTCAGTGACCGGTGTACAAGGACGCACTAGTATCGCTGCACCGCCCCCTTACCTAACCTAGCCCCATAATCTGCCCTCTTGTTTTTGCCGCCAAAGTGGATAACCTCACATTTATCTATATTATACTGCATCTGCCACGCATCTGCCCACTCACTCAACCTGTCCAGGTCACCCTGCAACCTCCTAACATCCTCTTCACAGTTCACACTGCCACCCAGCTTTGTGTCTTCGGCAAAGTTGCTAGTGGTGCTCCTAATTCCCTCTTCCTAATCATTAATATATATGGTAAACAGTTGCGGCCCGAACACCGAGCCTTGCGGCACTCCACTCGCCACTGCCTGCCATTCTGAAAAGGACCCGTTCACTCCTACCCTTTGCTTCCGGTCTGCCAACCAATGTTCTATCCATGTCAACACCCTACCCCCAATTCCATGTGCTCTAATTTTAGTCACCAGTCTCCCGGCTTTCTGAAAGTCTAGATACACTACATCCACTGGCTCCCCTTCATCCATGTTACTTGTCACATCCTCAAAAAATTCCAGAAGATTAGTCAAGCATGATTTCCCTTTCATAAATCCATGTTGATTGGACTAACCTTTCTAGTGCTATTCAAATGCCCCATTATTACCTCTTTAACAATTGACTCCAGCATCTTTCCCACCACCGAAGTCAGGCTAACTGGTCTTTGATTCCACGTTTTCTCTCTCGCTCCTTTCTTGAAAAGTGGGATAACATTAGCCATCCTCCAATCCACAGGAACTGATCCTGAATCTATTGAACATTGGAAAATGATCACCAATGCGTCCAGTATTTCTAGGGCCACCTCCCCTGAGGACCCGGGAATGCAGACCATCAGGCCCAGGAGATTTATCATCCGTCAGTCCCATTAGCCTACCCAACACTATTTCTCGCCTAATGAAAATTTCTTTCAGTTCCTCTACCCCCTTAGATCCTCTATCCTCCAGTACATTTGGGAGATTGTTTGTGTCTTCCTTAGTGAAGACAGATCCGAAGTACCTATTCACCTCTTCTGCCATTTCCTTGTTGCCCATAATAATTTCACCCGTGTCTGCCTTCAAGGGACCCACATTTGACTTTGCTACTCTTTGTCCCTTGACATATCTAAATAAGCTTTTACTGTCCTTCTTTCTATTCCAGGCCAGCTTCCCTTCGTATTTCATCTTTTCAGCCCGTATTGCCCGTTTTGTTTCCTTCTGTTGTCCTATGAAAGTTTCCCAATCCTCTGGCTTCCAGCTACTCTTTGCTGTGTTATACATCTTTTCTTTTAGTTTTATTCTATCCTAACTTCTCTTGTCAGCCACGGTTGCCTCCTACTCCCCATAGAATCGTTTTTCCTTTTTGGAATCAAATGATCCTGAGTCTTCCGGATTATGCCGTGAAATTCCTGCCATTACTGTTCCACCTTCATTCCTGCTAGGATCCCTTTCCAGTCTACCATGGCCAGCTCCCCTCTCATGCCTGCATAGTCCCCTTTGTTCAACTGCATCACTGACACTTCCGATTTAACGTTCTCCTTCTCAATTTGCAGATTAATACTAATCATATTATGATCACTACCTCCAAGCGGTTCCTTTACATCGAGTTCTCTTATCATATCTGGTTCATTGGACAACAATAAATCCAGAATTGCCTTTTCTCTAGTCGGCTCCATTACAAGCTGCTCTAAGAATCCATCTCGGAGGCATTCTGCAAACTCTCTTTCTTGGGGTCCTGAACCAACCTGATTTTCGCAGTCTACCTGCATATTGAAATCCCCCATCACCACAATGGCATTACCTTTGTTACATGCCAGTTTTAACTCCTGCTGCAACTTACACCCTACATCCGGGCTACTATTTGGGGGTCTGTAGATAATACCAATTAGTGTCTTCTTGCCTACAATTCCTCAACTCAATCCACAGTGACTCTACCTCGTCAGTCCCTATGTCTTCCCTCGCAAGGGACTGAATTCCATCCCTCACCAGCAGAACTACCCCCATCCTCAGCCCACCTGCCTGTCCTTTCTATAGGATGTATAACCCTGAATATTAAGTTCCCAGGCCCAATCCTCCTGCAGCCACGTCTCAGTAATCCCCACAATATGATATCTACCAACCTCTAACGGAACCTCAAGCTCATCTGATTTACTTCTTATACTTCGCGCATTCATATACAATACTTTTAATTCCTTACGCATCTCATCTTTACATCGATCCCTATTACACTTGGCCATACTCTCCTATCCCTTTGTGAGCTTCCTTTCCCGTTAATTCTGGGGGTCATTAACCATCCCTTTACTCTCTTTCCCTTTAACTCCATCCTCGACTATCCCATTTGACACCCCACCCCCCTTATTCAGTTTAAAACCACCCGTGTGGCAGTGGCGACCCTGCCTGCCAGAATGCTCCTCCCCCACCTGTTAAGATGCAATCCGTCCCTTGTGTACAGTTCCCCCTAACGCCAAAACAGATCCCAGTGATCTAAGAATCTAAATCCCTGCCCCCTGCACCAGTTCCTCAGCCACACATTCAGGTCCCGTATCTCCCTGTTCCTGCTCTCGCCAGCACGAGCAACTGGAAGCAAACCGGAGATATGTTAGTATGTATGTATGTGTGTGGGTATGTATGTATGTGTGTAGTTGTATGTATGTATGTGTGTATGTGTATGTATGCGTGGGTATGTATGTATGTGTATCTATGTGTGTGTATATATATATGTTTATGTATATATGCATGTGTTTATGTGTGTATGTATGTGTATGTATGTATGTATGTGTATCTATGTGTATGTGTGTATGTATGTATGTATGTGTGTGTGTGTATGTATGTATGTATGTATATATGCATGTGTGGCGGTCCCTGGCGGTTAGGCCACTCCTTGGGTCATCCCCCTCGTCTCTTGAAGGACAGGGATAATTGTCTGCCCACGGGGTTTTCCCGGGTCCTGCTCGCTGGGGTGCAGAGTGTTCTCAAGACTTCATTAAACTACTTCTGAACCTGCCTGGTGTCTGGCCTTTTCCTGACATCGTCCAGGCCGCTACAACTGGTGACCCCGCCTGGTAACCCCGCGTTCGTCACACATCGTGATGGATAACAACGCCGTTGCAGTAAAACTCCCGACTTTGTGGACCGAAGAGCCTAATATCTGGTTCGAATATCAATATGAATTTGCCACATTCAACCCTCCGCAGCCGTCCAGATGTTCAGACAAGGTAAAGTCCAGATAAAGTCCAGGTAACTCCTGAATCGGTGTTTCCCCACCAGAGACCCACTTCAGGTTGGTGCAGACCGCAGGTTGAAAATTTAATGTTCCCGTCGTGCCGCAGCCAGAAGCACCGCAGACCGCAGGGCCAACGGTCGGAGCTCCTCTCCAGGAGTCACCGGCGAGGGACCCCGCTCAGGATGGTAACTCCCCGCAGCGCCCACGGTACAAGTAGGCCGCGGGGCGGCGGTCGGAGCTTCTTCTCCTCTCGGGTCCCCAACGCGGGATCCCAGGCTGCGGACGCCGCACCAGCTGGAGCTCCGCAGACCGCGGCTACAGGCTGCCGCGGGCCAGTGAACGGAGCGCTTTCAGCAGGTAGAGGCACAGTTTGCTCTGCGAGGGGTAACGGTAAATGAAACAAAATACTTTAACGTGATTCACGCGCTTGACCAGCTGTGGATGTCCCGACAGCGGGACCTGGAAGCGCTGGCCGTCCTTCCCGCGGCACTGGGAGACGTGGAACAGTTCGGGGCCGCTATCGACCGCATCTCCGCTGCTCACGGTTGGCCCCCGCGGCGAAATCCGGCCGCCATCGGGAATTCCAGTGCAGGCACGTCTCTCGAGCAAGGCTCGCCTGCAGTTCCACCTAAAGACCATCTTTGGTTCCACCCAAAGATCCTACAGCAAGCTTGCTATAGGATATTTGGTTTCACCCGACGCCAGCAGAGGTCGCTATGGTGCAGCACAGCCAACTTCACCTGCAGTTCCACCAGACGCCAGCAGAGGGGGTTGGTGCTATTATCATCATCGAAGGGGAGCTGCATCCACCTCGTCTTCCTTCGTAGGGAGGCTCATCGGACACCCCTCCGGCGGCCGTACGAGGGTCCCTTCCGAGTCCTAGAACATAGCTCGTCTACATTCGCCCTGGACATGGGGGGTCAGCATGAGACTGTTTCAGTTGCGCGGCTGAAGCCGGCGAATATTGACATTGATCGGCCGGTGCTGGCAGCGCGGCCTCGTAAGTGAGGGCGCCCTCCGTCTACGGTACCTCCACCAGTTGCTACTCCATCCCATGCACCTGTTGGTCAGTGGCCCGTTCCTGTTCGTTGCGTGCCTCGGGTTCTTGGGGAGTGTGGGTCCTGTGGCGGTCCCTGGGGTTTAGTCCACTCCTTGGGTCACCACCTCGTCTCTTGAAGGACAGGGATGGTTGTCTGCCCATGTGGTTGTCCCTGGTTCTGCTCGCTGGGGTGCAGAGTGTTCTCGAAACGTCATTAAACTACCTCTCAACCTGCCTAATGTCTGGCCTTTTCCTGACATCGTCCAGGCCGGTGCATGTGTATGTATGTATGTATGTGTGTATGTATGTATGTGTCGATGTATGTATATGTCTATGTATGTGTATATGTATTGGTGTATGTATGTATGCGTGTATATATGTGTATGTATGTGTCTATGTATGTGTATATATGTATGTATGTATGTATGTATGTATGTATGTATGTATGTATGTATGTATGTGTATGTATGTGTGTATGTATGTATCTGTCTACGTATGTATGTATGTACGTATGTATGTGTATGTATGTGTGTATGTATGTATGTATGTATGTATGTATGTATGTATGTGTGTGTATGTATGTATGTATGTATGTATGTATGTATGTATGTATGTATGTATGTATGTGTATGTGTGCATGTATGTGTGCCATAGAATACTGCATGTGCGCCACAATCTAGGTGGACAAAGAGCTGAAGGTATCCCAATTACATCTTTCATGCCATTTTGCTGCTTAATCAAAGTGTCAGCCGTCCACCAATACAAAGTGATGTTATAAGATCTCTGGCAGTGGCAAGTGGAATTAACACCAATATGTTTAAAATCAATATCGATGTTAGTTTAGAGCAGGGGACGTCCAAACTATGGCCCGCGGGCCACATGCGGCTCACCAATTTAATGCGGCCCGCATCAGGCTCTTAACACGTCCCATGCTGCAGGCTATTAGGCGGGTTCCGTGGCAGTGGATAAAACAGCGCCTTCACTTGCCCCTTCCGCCCTTACGTGAGTAGCATCATAATATGTTGTCCCCTTCATTGACCCGACAGCTCCACGGGTAAGTTTCCCTTCCTGCCCCCCGGCCAGTCCATCTCCGCCCTGCGTTAGGAGTGGGGGGGGGGGGGCGAGCATCCTGGATCCGGCGGAGGGAGAGAGCGAGGGTGCACGGCGGGGGGATGTGGGGGACCTGTCCCCCCCATGTTGTGAAAGACGGGGGACAATCTCCCCCCCCATGTTATGTGACCTAGGCGCTTCAGCCACAGTTGGCTCAACTGCGCCGGGACTGGTTGTGGCGCCCAGATGGGCTCTGTTGCTCCAGGTCTCTCTGTATTGCCCAGGTCGCGAAAACTAATTGGAAAAAAATACTCCTGCGGGCGGGATGATTTCAGGTTACGAACTGGATCCGGCACGTGGGCAGTAGTTGCTGTAGACGCCAGGGCTCATTGTGTCCCCCCCCCCCATGTTTTAAAAGCGATTTCCGCTCATACCCGACGCGGTGTCTCCCATCCCCGGTCCCCGCACCGGCTGCAACCCGGGGTCGGGTTGGGCATTGGGTGTGGAGATGTCAGCTCGGGCATTGCCTGAGGAGATGTCATCCTGAACCTTAATGTGTGCGGAACATTTCACTGCTGCAACAGCGGTGGGCAATTGAACAGATTTACAAATTTACGGATCATTATCTCGTGACTTATAGGGGTACCGGAAGATGTTAAAAATCCCATAATTTGCCAAAATCTTGTACAACTCCAAAGGCATAGCGGGAATCGGTGTAAATGTTAACAGTTTTAGATTTGGCTAGAATACATGCACGGGTGAGGACAAAGAGATCAGCAAGTTGAGCAGAGCAGTCGGAAGGCAATGCTGCTGATTCAAGTGTGGACCTGGGGCGCCGTCGAGTATGGCTGCCCTGCCAGCAGCTGTTAGTTTTTTCACCCTTTTTTTATTTTTAGTTAGTTAAAAGTGTTTGTTTTTGGAGGTCTTTAGTCTTTTTATGTGGGGGGTTGGGGGGGGAAAGGGGGAAACTATTTTCGGAGATGCGGCTTTTCTCCGAGCCGTATCTTCGCCCCTTCCTCGCGGCCTACGGGCAGAATGGAGCGGCGTTTTCCTGCCGGGACCGGCCAGGACTTCTGCTTCGGCGGCGGCACAGCGCTGAAGCACCATCGCGGAGCGGGCGATGCCTAACCCGGGTCGCCGTGCAGTAAGCTCCGGAGGGCTGTGACCGCCGGCACCAACATCGCGGAGCTGCGGTCAGCGGTCTGCGGTCAGCGGTCTGCAGTCAGTGGAGCTTCCGGCCGCGGGCGGCGCTGAGCTTCAAACACCGTGAAGCCTGGGATCTCACGACGAGGTCGCCAGAGTCGGAGCATCGACCAGCGCGGCTCGTGGACTTCGGGAGCCGTGGTCTACTGGGAGGAGGCGGCCGCTCCAGACACTCCGGGCCGCTGAGAGTGTTCACCCGACGCCAGAATTCCATCATCCGGCGAGAGGGCCTGAGGCATCGTGCTGCCGTGGCGGCGACTGCAGAGGCCTCAATAGGCCCCGACTATGGGTGAACTGGGAACTGGGGATGGGACTGGACTTTGCTGCCTTCCCCCACAGTGGGAACCATTGTGGGGGATGTTTTTATGTTGTTAAATTCTTGGATGTAATCTTTATTTGTGTGCTGCATTGGCAAGTCAAATTTCACTGCACCAATTGGTGTATGTGACAATAAATGTTTATCTATCTATCTATCTATATCACATAGCCCGTTTGAAGGGAGCCAGCATTCAGGCGCTCTGGTAGAAGGTCCATCAACTTAAAATTAATATTCTGGATTTGTGAGCGGATGATCTACAAGGTCCGTTCAAGTTGTGGTGGTGAGTCTAGTAACAAGATTGCAGTCATGTGGTTCACCATCTTGCTCAATGAGAAGTAGAGGGGATCAGTGTGGCACAGCGCACAATGTTGTCAGTGTAAACATTAGGATGGTGTCCCTGGTTAGTTTGGAGACCCCTGGTGTAAACAGTCAGATGGTGCCCCTGGTTAGTTTGGAGACCCCTGGTGTAAACAGTCAGATGGTGTCCCTGGTTAGTTTGGAGACCCCTGGTGTAAACATTGGGATTGCGTCCTTGGTTAGTTTGGAGACCCCTCGTGTAAACATTGGGATGGCGTCCTTGGTTAGTTTGGAGACCCCTGGTGTAAACATTGGGATGGTGCCCCTGGTTAGTTTGGAGACCCCTGGTGTAAACAGTCAGATGGTGTCCCTGGTTAGTTTGGAGACCCCTGGAGTAAACATTGGGATGGTGTCCCTGGTTTGTGTTTGAAGTGTCGCGGTACGGACAGTTTCTAACCCAGTGTCCATATTGACCACAATGAAAACAAGTTATTCTTACTTGTCCCCTCCCTCCCACTGACCCGACTCTTCCCCTTCCCCTTCCCAACATTCTTCCCTTCGGAGCTTTAGGACCCACAGCGTAAGTTGTCTCTACGTCCCGGTTTCTCATTAACCCTCTGCTGCCGTTGATCATTCTGGCACTCACAATATTGTAAATACACAGAACATCATACATATCTTTCGTTTCCCATTCTACAAGTTACGCAGAACATTTGATTCAGACGACGTTGCAACCCGTGTACAACAGTACTGACGAAAGCACATTTGCCTGTTTCTGGTTACAATCCCCAATATTTTACAAAGGCACTATGGGCACGATCAATTTATTTGGAGATTGTTTGCGTCTTCCTTAGTGAAGACAGAACCAAAGTACTTGTTTAACTGTTCTGCCATTTCCTTGTTTCCCATTATAAATTCACCTGTTTCTGAATGTAAGGGATCTACATTTGTCTTCACTAATCTTTTCCTTTTTACTTATCTAAAGAAGCATTTACCGTCAGTTTTTATATTCCCCGCAAGCTTTCTTTCATGTTCTATTTTCCCCTCTTAATTAAACCCTTGTCCTCCTCTGTTAAATTCTAAATGTCTCCCAGTCCCCCGGTTTGCTGCTTCCTCTGGCCAATTTAGATGCCTCTTTTTGGATTTATTGGCAAGTGTCGCAGGTCAGCCTACATGGGGGTGGTCTGGGTGACCGGTGCCCATCAGCCGCGCTCTCTCACTCTCTCGAGTACGTGCCAGTCTACAGCTGCTCCGTGGTGTGGAGCCCCCGACCACTTCACTATCTCTTTACATTAGAGATAAAGTGCGGAAACAGTTCCTGGAGCCCACCGAGTCCACGCCGACCACCGATCACCCCGTACACTAGCACTACCCTCACTCCCCCCTACTCCCCTCATCTCCATCACGCCCCCTCTCTCTCCCCTCACTCTCTTCATTCCCCAACTTCTCTCACACCCCCACTCACCCTAAATCTCGCTCACTCCCCTCACACACTCTACTCCCCTCACTCCACCTCACGCCCCTCACCCCCTCACTCCCCCTACTCCCTTCACTCTCCCTCACTATCCCCTCACTTTCCATCACTCCCCCTACCACACACCCCTCACTCCACCTCACTCCCCACATTCCACTGACTCCCCTCACTCCACCTCACTCCACCTCACTCCTCTCACTCTCCCTCATTCTCCCTCACTCTCACTCACTCTCCCCTCACTCTCCCTCACTCCCCCTCACCGCCCCGCCCTCACTCTCCTTCACTCTCCTTTTACTCCCCCTCCTTCACTCTTCCCCATCTCCCCCTCCCCTACCACTCTCCTTCTTTAGCCTCATCTCCCTGTCCTGCTCTGACCCAGGACTAACTCTGATCCATTCGTGCCTCTCGCTGTGTGGTGTTGTGGGTGAGGGAAGGGGTGCCAGACCTCACCTCCCTGCCACACAATCTCTTGCAGGTCATGACTAGGGGGACTCTGTCTCTGTTGCGATTAGGGGGAGGGGGGAGCAAGGGCACAGATCTTTGGCGCAGATGCGGCGTAGACGGAGGGATTGAAATTCGGCGGTAGAGCCATTGCAAGAAGCAGGGTAGGAAGAAGTGTAGTCGAGATAGTTGTGGGAGTCAGTGGGTTTGTTATAGACATCAGTCAATGTCTGGGCCGTTTGGACATGTGGTGGTGGTGGCTGTGAGGAGGAGCAGTGCTATAAGATTGGTGGACAGAGGAGCTTTGTCTCCTTGGATTCCATGGGATGTAACCTTCCAGAGCAGCCTACCATGCGGAACCTTGTCAAATGCTTTACTGAAGTCCATGTAGACAACATCTACAGCTGTGCCTTATCGACCTTTATGGTCACATCTTCAAAAATCTCAATCACATTTCTGAGACACGACCTCTGTTGGAATAATTTTACACAAGACGTGAGTTACTTTCAAACTGTTACTACATTATTAGCAATAACTTGTCAGACAAGGAGAACAGTCAAGCAAGAGACTGTCCTCATGATACAAAGAATGCAATATTTTAATATCTTCTTTGAAAACATAATACCATGATTAGTCACGTACACTTGTTTGTAGGGTTAAATTTTCTGATCCAACATTCATTAACTTTCCACTGAAAAACAGCTTCTTTATCTGTGTGGGATATTTCAGGGAATAGCCGTGGGGCCTTGAGTTCACAAGCTCTTCTTTTTATTAAGCGAACTTGTTATCTTGACACACCTCCACCAGGAATGTCTAGCCATTCACTGGAGTAAAGTTCGGTATATAACCATATAACCATATAACAATTACAGCACGGAAACAGGCCATCTCGGCCCTTCGAGCCGTGCCGAACACTTACTCTCACCTAGTCCCATCTACCTGCACTCAGACCATAACCCTCCATTCCTTTCCCGTCCATATACCTATCCAATTTGTTTTTAAATGATAAAAACGGACCTGCCTTCACCACTTCAACTTTTGTCCCTTAATTCTCAAATCATGTCCTCTTGTTTGAATCTTCCCTACTCTCAATGGAAAAAGCTTATCCACGTCAACTCTGTCTATCCCTCTCATCATTTTAAAGACCTCTATCAAGTCCCCCCTTAACCTTATGCGCTCTAAAGAATAAAGACCTATATTGTTCAACCTTTCTCTGTAACTTTGGTGCTGAAACCCAGGCAACATTCTAGTAAATCTCCTCTGTACTCTCTCTATTTTGTTGACATCTTTCCTATAATTTGGCGACCAGAATTGTACACCATACTCCAGAATTGGCCTCACCAATGCCTTGTACAATTTTAACAATACATCCCAACTTCAATACGCAATGCTCTGATTTATAAAGGCCAGCTCACCAAAAGCTTTCTTTATTACCCTATCTACATGAGATTCCACCTTCAGGGAACTATGCACAGTTATTCCTAGATCCCTCTGTTCAACTGCATTCCTCAATTCGCTACCATTTAGAAACATAGAAACATAGAAAATAGGTGCAGGAGGAGGCCATTCGGCCCTTCGAGCCAGCACCGCCATACATTGTGATTATGGCTGATCGTGCCCTATCAATTACCCGTGCCTGCCTTCTCCCCATACCCTTGATTCCACTAGCCCCTAGAGCTCTATCTAACACTCTCTTAAATCCATCCAGTGATTTGGCCTCCACTGCGCCCTGTGGCAGGGAATTCCATAAATTCACAACTCTCCGGGTGAAATATTTTTTCTCACCTCAGTCTTAAGTGACCTCCCCTTTAGTCTAAGACTGTGGCCCTTGGTTCTGGACTCGCCCAACATTGGGAACATTTTTCCTGCATCTAGCTTGTCCAGTCCTTTTAATTTTTTATGTTTCTATAAGGTCCCCCCTCATCTTCCTAAACTCAAGTGAATACAAGCCTAGTCTTTTCAATCTTTTCTCATATGACAGTCCAGCCATCCCAGGGATCAATCTCGTGAACCTACGCTGCACTGCCTCAATCACAAGGATGTCCTTCCTCAAATTTGGAGACCAAAACTGTACACAATACTCCAGATGTGGCCTCCCCAGAGCCCTATATAACTGCAGAAGAACATCTTTACTCCTATACTAAAATTCTCTTGTTATGAAGGCGAACATTCCATTAGCTTTCTTCACTCCCTGCTGTACCTGCACGCCAACTTTCAGTGGCCGGTGTACAAGGACGCCCAGGTCTCGCTGCACCTCCCCCTTACCTAACCTAACCCCATTGAGATTATAATCTGCCCCCTTGTTTTTCCAGCCAAAGTGGATGACCTCACATTTATCTATATTATACTGCATCTGTCACGCATCTGCCCACTCACTCAACCTGTCCAGGTCACCCTGCAACCTCCTAACATCCTCTTCACAGTTCACACTGCCACCCAGCTTTGTGTCATCCGCAAACTTGCGAGTGTTGCTCCTAATTCCCTGTTCCAAATCATTAATATATATGGTAAACAGTTCCGGCCCCAACACAGAGCCTTGCGGCACTCCACTCGCCACTGCCTGCGATTCTGAAAAGGACCCGTGTACTCCGACTCTTTGCTTCCGGTCTGCCAACCAATTTTCTATCCATGTCCACACACTACCCCCAATACCATGTGATCTAATTTTAGTCACCTGTCTCCCGTGCGGGACCATATCAAAGACTAGATACACTACATCCACTGGCACCCCTTCATCCATTTTACTTGTCACATCTTCAAAAAATTCCAGAAGATTAGTCAAGCATGATTTCCTTTCATAAATCCATGTTGACTTGGACTAATCCTTTTACTGCTATCCAAATGCCCCATTATTACGTCTCTAATAATTGACTCCAGCATCTTTCCCACCAACGAAATCAGGCTAACTGGTGTGTTATTCCCCGTTTTC
This sequence comes from Malacoraja senta, assembly GCA_038087875.1. Classification (NCBI taxonomy): domain Eukaryota; kingdom Metazoa; phylum Chordata; class Chondrichthyes; order Rajiformes; family Rajidae; genus Malacoraja; species Malacoraja senta. The sequence continues at coordinate 65,753 of JAXLNO010001974.1, read as the reverse complement.
TCTCTCGCTCCATTCTTGAAAAGTGGGATAACATTAGATTTCCTCCAATCCACAGGAACTGATCCTGAATCTATTGAACATTGGAAAATGATCACCAATGCGTCCACTATTTCTAGGGCCACCTCCCTGAGGACCCGGGGATGCAGACCATCAGGCCCAGGGGATTTATCATCCGTCAGTCCCATTAGCCTACCCAATACTATTTCTCGCCTAGTGAAAATTTCTTTCAGTTCCTCTAGCCCCTTAGATCCTCTGTCCTCCAGTACATCTGGGAGATTGTTTGTGTCTTCCTTAGTGAAGACAGATCCGAAGTAACTATTCAACTCTTCTGCCATTTCCTTGTTGCCCATAATAATATCACCCGTGTCTGCCTTCAAGGGACCCACATTTGACTTTGCTACTCTTTTTCCCTTAACATATCTGAAGAAGCTTTTACTGTCCTTCTTTATATTCCTGGCCAGCTTCCCTTCATACTTCATCTTTTCAGCCCGTATTGCCCGTTTTGTTTCCTTCTGTTGTCATATGAAAGTTTCCCAATCCTCTGGCTTCCAGCTACTCTTTGCTGTGTTAAACATGTTTTCTATTAGTTTTATTCTATCCCTAACTTCTCTTGTCAGCCACGGCTGCCTCCTACTCCCGTTATAATCTTTCTTCATTTTTGGAATGATCCTGCGTCTTCCGGATTATGCCCAGCAATTCCTGCCATTGCTGTTCCGCAGTCATTCTTGCTAGGATCCCTTTCCAGTCTACTTTGGCCAGCTCACCTCTCATGCCTTCATAGTCCCCTTTGTTCAACTGCATCACTGCCACTTCCGATTTCACGTCCTCCTTCTCAAATGGCAGATTAAAACTAATCATATTATGATCACTACCTCCAAGCGGTTCCTTTACCTCGAGTTCTCTTATCATTGGACAACACTAATGATTCAGAATTGCCTTTTCTCTGGTCGGCTCCATTACAAGCTGCTCTAAGAATCCATCTCGGATGCATTCTACAAACTCTCTTTCTTGGGGTCCTGAACCAACCTGATTTTCCCTGTCTACCTGCATATTGAAACCCCCCATCACCACAGTGGCATTACCTTTGTTACATCCCAGTTTTAACTCCTGCTGCAACTTACACCCTACATCCGGGCTACTATTTGGGGGTCTGTAGATAACACCAATTAGTGTCTTCTTGCCTTTACAATTCCTCAACTTCAATCTACAGTGACTCTATCTATTGCTGCAAAAAACTATCCTGCACACATGTTACAAACTCCAAACCATCCAGCCCTTTTACAGAATGTGTTTCCCATTCTATGCGTGGAAAATTGAAATCTCCCACAATCACTACCTTGTACTTACTACTAATATCTGCTATTTCCTTACATATTTGCTCTTCCAATTCTCGCTCCCCATTAGGCGGTCTATAATACACCACTATAAGTGTGCTACACCTTTCCCATTTCTCAGTTCCACCCAAATAGCCTCCCTGGACGAGCCCTCTAATCTATCCTGCCAAAGCACTGCTGTAATATCTTCCCTGACAAGCAATGCAACACTTCCACTTCTTGCCCCTCCAATTCTATCACACCTGAAGCAACGAAATCCTGGAATATTTAGTTTCCAATCACAGCCATCCTGCAACCATGTTTCACTAATCGCCACAACATCATACTAACAGGTGTCAATCCAGGCTCTAAGCTCATCCACCTTTCTTACAATGCTCCTAGCATTAACATATACACATTTAAGAAAACCCATCACATCTTATTCTCTGTTTATTATCTTTTTCTTCTTTCTCCCCTACATGTTGGGTCTGAGTGCTACCCTTTTCTGCCTCCGTTCCACAGAGTGAGGTGCTGCCCACATTGAAATACATGATTGAAGAACAGCTCAGTTCTTCCCACAATTCTGACAATCTCCCCTTTTGTCCAAACAGGTCAATAATAAAATTGTTATTCAGTGTTATCATACAAGTCAAGAGAGTTTATTGTCATGTGTCCCAGATAGGAGAATGAAATTCTTGCTTTGCTTCAGCACAACATAATATAGTAGGCACGAATACAGATATCATATTAGTGTGTCCATATACCATTATATAAATATATACACACATCAATAAATAAGCAGATAAAGTGCAAATAAACAGATAATGGTCTATTATACTATTGATTATTATATATACACACACATAAATAATCTGATAAAGTGCAATGGGCTCTTAATGTTCCGAGATTTGTTTCAGTTGAGTTTAATAGCCTGATGGCTCTGGGGAAGGAGCTATTTCTGAACCTGGACGTTGCAGACTTAAGGCTTTTATACCTTCTACCTGAAGGTAGCGGGGAGATGAGTGTGTGGCCAGGGTGGTGTGGGTCCTTGATGATGCTGCCAGCGTTTTTGAGGCAGCGACTGCCATAGATCACCTCGATGGTAGGTAGGTCAGAGCCGATGGTGGACTGGGCAGTGTTTACTACTTTTTGTAGACTTTCCCGCTCCTGTGCACACAAGTTGTCGAACCAAGCCACGATGCAACCGGTCAGCATGCTCTCTACTGTGCACCTGTAGAAGTTAGAGAGAGTCCGCCTTGACATACCGATATCCATGAGTTGCATGATGGCGTCATCAGGATCATATTAAAACAGGATGTGTTGTGGTTCAGCACTGAGACGCGATAAGCAGGAGATCTCGAATGAGGCAGAGTGATAGCTGGAAGTACATAAATGGTGACAATAGCGACTAAAATAATAATAGCATGTTTTAAAATGGTCTTAACGAGCCCTCCAGCATGGTTTCCAAGGTCAGAGAGGCACTCCCGCCAGTCAAGGGGTTTAATTTCTGAGATCTGCTGCAAGGTGTGGACATGGTCATGAATAATCCTTACATCACTTTCAATTTGTTTGTCTTGGTTAGGGAAGAAACAGCAGGATGCGTTAAGGGTTGCACACACCCTCCCCTGGGCCACTAGGAGAAAGTCCAGAGTTATCCGATATTGAATAACCATCTTGGACAGTGACTGGACTTCCGTGAAGGGCCAAAATCGCATCTACCATCCGGTTACTTACTTATTCCATGGTGGCTGAAGACTGATGCTTGCTTTCTCCAGCTCATTTACTCCCAGGCCTGGTATCATGGTGCGTAGTTATCTGTGCAAACCTGTATTGCAGACAACAAGTGAGTTTTCAACCTTTCTCCTGCGTCCACGGTTCACTGGGGATGGCGGACAGATTCCTGATCAAATGAGTCTGGATGGTTTTCACTCCCCAAGCATTAGGGGCTACGCATCCCATAGTACAGCTCCCATTCTAATTCGTAGGTAGGGATTTACCACGAATAACTAGCCAATACTGTTATTTGCACTTTATCAGTATATTGACCATTGTGTATATATTTATAGAATGCCTTGTAGTAAATGCCTACTATGTTCTGTTGTGCTCAAGCAAAGCAAGAATTGCATTGTCCTACCAGGGACACATGACAATAAACTCACTTGACTTGACTTGACTTGAGAGGGCGAGGATACCCGGCGGCGGGATGGGGGGACCTGTCCCCCCCCCCCCATGTTTTGAAAGGTGGGGACAACACCCCCCCCCCCCCCCCCCCCGCAGGGCAGGGCACGTTCTGCACATGAATGAGAGGGCCGTGAGCAGTGTTGCAAGGCAGAGGGATTTAGGAGTGCAGTGAGATCGTTCGCTGAAAATGGTAATTGACCTTCATCTACAGGGTATTGAGTATAGAGGTTGGGCTGTTGTATTACAGTTGAACAAGACATTGGTGAGACCGCACTTAGAGTATTGTGTTCAGTTTTGGTAACCCTGTTGTTAAACTGGAAAGAGTGCATAGAGGATTTAAAAGGATGTTGCCAGTACTTGAGAGCCTGAGCTATAGGGAGTTTGAGCAGGCTGGGACTTTATTCCTGATCTGACAACGATTAGTCCAGGAGTCTGGTAGATGTGAGAGGAAGCTGTTTTTAAGTCTGGATAGCCGGGCTTTCAAGTTCTTGTATTTTCAGGTAGAAGAGAGAAAAGTGAATGGTCAAGGTGATGGGATCCTTAACTATATTTCCAGTCTTACTAATGCAACGTAATGTGGAGAGGATGAGAGGTGATCTTATTGAGATGTATCATGAGGGGAATAGATTGGGTAGTTGCACAAAGTAATTTACCCAGAGAATGGGAATCAGAAAACAAGAGGAGTTAGGTTTAATGTGAGAGGTCAAAAATGTAATAGAAATCTGAGAGGCAACTTTTTCCGCACAGAGGATGGTGGGCATATGGAATGAGCTGAGGAGGAAGTTGAGGCATGTACTAAAGCAACATTTAAAAGGTAATTTGGCATTTAAAAAATATCAGACGATTATAATACTAGCTTGGAGTGCAGAGAAGGTTCACCAGACTGATTCCTGGGATGTCAGGACTTTCATATGAAGAAAGACTGGATAGACTTGGCTTATACTCGCTAGAATTTAGGAAATTGAGAGGGGATCTTATAGAAACGTACAAAATTCTTATGGGGTTGGACAGGCTAGATGCAGGAAGATTGTTCCCGATGTTGGGGAAGTCCAGGACAAGGGTCACAGCTTAAGGATAAGGGGGAAATCCTTTAAGACCGAGATGAGGAAAAACTTTTTCACACAGAGAGTGGTGAATCTCTGGAACTCTCTGCCACAGAGGGTAGTTGAGGCCAGTTCATTGGCTATATTTAAGAGGGAGTTAGATGTGGCCCTTGTGGCTAAGGGGATCAGGGGGTATGGAGAGAAGGCCGGTACGGGATACTGAGTTGGATGATCAGCCATGATCATATTGAATGGCGGTGCAGGCTCGAAGGGCCGAATGGCCTACTCCTGCACCTATTTACTATGTTTCTATGTTAAGCTAAATGGCTCCTGCAGGTACATGGATAGGAAAGTGTTAGAGGGATTTGAGCCAAACACGGGCAGGCTGGACTAGCATTGATGGAGCATCTTGGTCAGCATCAAAGGGCCAGTTTCCATGCTGTATGTGGAACCACTGTTAAATGAATATTTGTCGTGGAGTGACGTGTTACTTGCTGCTTTCACGTTACATGGATTTGTTATTAATTTCTGCACGTTGTATTTACAAAGATTGATTTCAGTTTCCTGTTTCAGGATTGGTGCTACTTAATCAGTACTCTTTTATCTCACCCATAATTGCTCTGGTGAGCACAACGTCTTTTGCTGCATCCGTCTTCATTATCTTTTTTGCTCTGGGGACTTCTTCTTCTTGCGTATGGCGTGTACAGCCTAAAGTTGTCGGACAACTTGTTCTATTTGATCTTATTTGATTGTGCACGCCGGGTTGATTGCATTTGTTGAAACAGGGTGGACCACGTGAAGGTTGCAATCTCCCACCCCGCTCTGGGGACGTACAGAGGTAACACTAGTACTGTGTAACTCATTATATCATGAGTTGGTGTATTATGCATCTGTACCCGACGGTGAATGAGTGTCCGTCTGTCTTTCCAGTGCACAAGCGGCATGTACAGCTGACGGCTTTCTTTGTATTCTTCAAGCTACTCATCTTTATCTTTGTTGTCTGCATCACTTCTGTATTTTTGATCCAGGTCAGTATCCCAATTCACATTTGGATCTGTTTCTTGTCAAATACACCAGGGGGCAATGTCCATCCAGTCATGAAGATATTACAACAAGAAGTACAAGCTCAATAGAGCAGAATGGTGCAAGATTGTAATGTAATATGAAATAGTGCACAAAAAAAGAATGACAATAACAGAATGAGGTGAAGTTATGAGTAAGAGTACGCGGCAGCCCTGTAGGAACAATAAGTTCAGGAGTCTGATAGACGGGAGAAGAAGCTGCATTTAAGTCTGCTTATCTGGGCTTTCAAGCTTCTGTGTCTTCAGAAGGTAGAAACATGAAAAGGGAATGATCAAGGTGACAGGATCCTTGATAATATTTCCTGTCTTACTAAAGCAACGTACCATGAAGATGAAGTGCCAAGCCTGTGTTAGACTGGGCTGTGAACACTGCCCTCTGCCGGTTCAAGTGGTGAATAGCAGAGCAGTTGATATGCCAGGCTGCGATGCATCCCATTAGAATACTTTCTGTCGTGCATCTGTACTAGTTCGTGGGAACTAAATCCCCATAGACTTATTTTTCCTGCAGCCAAATTACAAGAGTGTCTACATTAAAATTCTCATATCCGTCCCATTTCATGCTCAATATCAGGGAAGAGCTGAAACAATGCGATGCGTTGATCTTGAAAAGCAAACTCTGTTCTGGCATGAGGTTCATATTTTTTCGCACACGTTTTGATTTCCTTTTCTAGAGTTCCCCATCTCGTACAGCATAAAAGAAGGCTTTGGATTTTTAATGGTGGTGCAGGCAATGATCGTTTATATTCTCGTGGTTTACTTGCATCCTGAAACAAACCTCCAATGATCGTTTTTGATTAATAGGAGTAAGTTTAAACAATTATGTTTGAATATTTTTTTAGATACTCTTCTCCAACTTGTATCATGTTGGAATATTCTGCTTCTGAAATTGCAGGCAGGAGCCCAACATTTTGGATGACCTCATTGTTCTTGGATGAAATATTTAATTAGCTGTACGAGTTTGAAAAAAACCTTGGATTTTGATCACTCATATCAGGATATTGTGGATCACCAATGTCAAACATTGAGCAATAAATCTCCAAGACAGGACGATGTGTGGCCAGTAGGATGTCGAGAACAATTTCCAATGAAGCTGTTCATGAGATCATAAGTCATAGGAGTAGAATTAGGCCATTCGGCCAATCAAGTCTCTGCCATTCAATCATGGCTGATCTATCGCTCCCTACTAACCCCATTCTCCTGCTTTCTCCCCATAACATCTGATATCATTCTTTTTTTTATTTTTTATTTTTTATTTATTAGAAGTACATTACATTACAACCACATACATTAGTACTCGTCACTTATGTGTTCTTACAATTAATGTACTCCATTTGTTTTTTACACTAGTAAAAGGAAAGGATAAGATTGAAAGAAAGAAGAAAGTGAAGGAAAAAGTGAGAGTGTAGAAAATGTGACAACAAAAAAGGACGAAGACCCTACAAGAACAAAATTAAAAACAAAAGAAAAAGAGTTAAGAAATAGATCCTAGAAAAGAAGGAGAAAGAGAAAGAGGAAAAAGAGAGAAACAAATATTTTTTATGAGCATTACGCAAATGGGATATACCAACTCTTCAACTATCATCCCCCATTACCTGACCTCAGTTTTTTTAAGGTACCTTTGCACCCTATATTTGTAATATTTCTATAAATGCAGACCACGGCAGGTGCAAATGATCTGGTTTACCTGCTAGGAGGAGTCTTATCTCTTCTAGGTGTAATGTTTCGAACATATTTGAAATCCACATGTTTATAGTTGGTATTGGAGCCTTCTTCCAAAATTTTAGGATTAGCTTTTTTCCAGTTATTAACCCATAGTCTATTAGTTTCTTTTGAAACACATTTAGTTCTGGACCATCTTCCGTTATTCCGAAGATAATCCATTCTGCTTTGGGTATCAGTTTTATTTTAAATAATTTTGTAAAGATTTCGAAAATTTCATTCCAAAATTTTTGAATTTTTGTACAGAAAACAAATGAGTGCGCTATAGTAGCTTCTTGGGATTGACATTTATCACAAATAGATGATACATTTGGGAAAATTTTATGGATTTTAGTTTTGGAATAATATAATCTATGTAAAATTTTAAATTGTATTAAAGTGTGTCTTACATTAATCGAACATTTATGCACGTTTAATAAGTGTTCATTCCAACTTTCCTTTGAAATTTTAATAGCTAACTCTTGTTCCCAGTCTCTTCTGATACCCTCCGTAGATGCTATTTCTACATTTAAGATAATATTATACAAACATGATATTAAGTTTGCTGATTCAGCTTTTATCTGCATTGCCTCATCCAATACATCTGCTGGGTTATTATAATGATCTTTTATATATTTTTTCAAATAGTCGCATATTTGAAAATATTTAAAATATTGATTATTTCCGAGTTTATATTTTATTTGTAATTGTTGAAATGAAAGTAATTTTCCAGTTTCATACAAGTCACCGAACGTTTTAATTCCTAGTCTATCCCAATGTGTAAAAGCTTTATCTATAATAGAGGGATTAAACGAAGGGTTATTAACTATGGGTAATAAAAGTGATAAATTTCTTAATTTTAAAATTTGTTTTATTTCTTTCCAAATTCGGATTATGCTATGAATAATTGGGTTCTTATTATAACTTATATTATTCAGTTTCATTGGAGAGAGGAGGATCGCTCCAATGTTTCCAGAGGAGCAATCCTCTTTCTCCATTACAATCCAGTCCACTTGCTGGGCGGAGTTATCCATCAGTTGAATCATATTTTTAATATTTACTGACCAATAATAATACATAAAATTAGGTAGTGCTAAACCCCCTAATACTTTAGGTTTATTCAAATGAGTTTTTTGTATTCTATGTAATTTATAGTCCCATATAAAATTAGTGATATCCGAGTCGAGTTTTTTTTTTAAACTTCTTTGGTAAGTATATAGGAATCGATTGAAATAGGTATAAAATTTGTGGTAGAAAGATCATTTTTACTGCATTTATTCGGTCTATTAAAGACATAGGGAGCGTTTTCCAGAATTTAATTAGTGTGTTTAATTTATTAAGTAAAGGATCAAAATTTGCTTTAAACATGCCTTGATATGTTCTAGTGATTTCGATATCCAAGTATTTAAATTTTTCTGTAGCTATTTTAAAAGGGAATTTTAAAAGATGTGTTGAGTCTTTCGGTTTTATTGACATCATTTCACTTTTATTCCAATTTATTCTGTATCCAGAAAAAGATCCAAAGTCCTCAAGTAAATTTAATATATTTGGTATAGTAATTTGAGGTTTTGTAATGTACAATAATATATCATCCGCGTATAAAGATATTTTATTATTTGAATATTTAGTATTATACTCATGGATATCTGGATGTGTTCTAATTTTTTCTGCTAATGGTTCAATTATGAGAGCAAACAACTGTGGTGATAATGAGCATCCTTGTCTATTTCCCCTTGATAGTTGAAATTTCGAAGATAATATGTTAATTAGTTAATATTCTAGCTGTAGGTTTATTATATAATAGTTTAATCCATAAAATAAAATTCTCTCCCAGTTGGAATTTTTGTAATACTTTATCCATATAATTCCATTCTACTTGGTCAAATGCTTTTTCAGCGTCCAGCGAAATAATTGATCATTCTTGTTCTTCAGATTTATGTGAGTGCATTATATTGAGTAGACGTCTCATATTATTAGATGAATATCTCTTAGGAATAAACCCCGTCTGATCTGGGTTTATTTGTTTACTAATATATTTACTTAATCTTCTAGCTAATGTTTTCGCTAATATTTTTTGATCTGTATTTAACAATGCTATAGCTGTATATGAACCCGGTTCTTCTATATCTTTGTCTTTTTTAAGTATTAGTGTGATCGTTGATTCAGCTAATGTATCAGGTAATATTTGTTTTTTAAAAGCATATCGGTACATTTTTTGTAATCGTGGTATAATTTTGTCATAGAAGCTTTTATAGAATTCATTAGCAAATCCATCAGGACCTGGTGTTTTTCCATTCTTTAATGAGTTTATTGTATCTTATAATTCCTTAATTGAGATTTGTGTACCCAATTCCTCTTGTTCCTTCAACTCTAACTTTGGAAGATTACAATTATCCAAAAACTCTGTAATTTTATTGGAGTCAGTTGTCGTTTTAGATGTATACAAATTCTCATAAAATTGCGCAAATCTTTTATTAATATCCTTCGGTATGGTTAATAATTCCCCTCTATCTGATTTAATCTTTGGGATCGTATGTTCTTTTTCTCTTTTTTTAGCTGGCGAGCCAAAAGTTTATGTGATTTATCCCCAAATTCAAAGTGCTCCTGTTTTGTAATTTGGAAAAGTCTTATAAGTTTGGCTGATAATAGTTTATTTAATTTAAATTTCAAAATTATTATTTTATTATGCTTATCTATTGATGGATCTTTAACATTATCTATATCCATTTGTCTAATAAGTTCTTCTAACTGTCTTTGTTCATTCTTATTATTTTTATTTTGAAAAGCTTGATATGAAATTATAATACCTCTAATGTATGCTTTAAAAGATTCCCATAATACAGTAGGCAATATATCTGGAGTGTCATTTATTTCAAAAAAGGCGTCCATTTGTTCTTTTAAATATATACTCGCTTGCGGATCTTTTAGGATTTGAGAATTAAATCTCCAAAACGGTTTCTTCTTAGACATTCCTTCCAGTTTTAAAAAGAAAGTTAGTTGTGAATGGTCTGAAATCGAATTTGTATGGTATGTTGGGTTCAAAATGTGAGGGATTAATTTTGTGTCCACCAGGAAATAATCTATACTTGAGTATGTTTTATGTACCATTGAATAAAACGAGTATTCCCTGCCAGTTGGATTAGCAATTCTCCAAACATCTGCTATATTAGTATTGTTTATATAAGTATTTAAAAGTTCACCGGATTTAGATTTCGTATTCCCTCTCTGTTTTGGCTTGATTTGTCTAAATACGGATCTAAAACACAGTTAAAGTCTCCTCCTATTATAACATTTTGATAATTAAACTCTGCGATTATGTTCAGAATTTTATTGAAAAAATTAGGGTTGTCAAAGTTCGGCACGTATATATTTACCAAAGTAATTGGAGTATCATGAATTTCTCCATTAACTATTAAATATCTCCCTTCAATGTCTGTTATGGTATTCTTTGCTTTGAATGGTATACCTTTTCTAATAATGATTGACGTACCTCTAGATTTCGAAGTATATGAAGAATGGTATGTTTGACCTATCCATTTCGCCCTCAACCTAGCTTGATCATGAGATTTTAGATGAGTTTCTTGTAAGAAGATAATGTCAGAGTTGTACAGTTTCAGCTGAGCTAGTATCTTACCCCTTTTAATAGATTCGTTAATACCTCTTATATTCCAACTACAGAATGAGACTCCTCCTAGGTTCTTTTGTTTAGCATCTTGCATTTTGAATAATTATAGTACCTTTAAATCTTGTGGTGCATCCATATCCCAGGTCTTTGGGTATTGGGGGAACCTTTGAATTTCTAAGTTTTGTTGGCATATCCCTTTTACGCTTAACACTAAACACAAAACACAAACATGTGAGTTTATGTGATATTAATAATTTAAAAAAAAAATTGAAATAGTGAAAATACAGTGTCTAAAATAGTCGACACTGTAACAAGTGGCCCACCTGTAGGTGGGGGAAAACCTTGTTTCGACTTCCATTGTTGGTGTTAAACAAATAACTCCGCTCTCTTGGTTAATCATAACATATGAGAACGGGGTCTCGCATTCAGATATATAATACAAATTTACCCTATATATTTCATTATAACATATCATATATATATCGCAATTTTAGCTACTAATTATTAGACAAATGATTTTAGCTTCAATAATAGTCAACTGTTGGTTGAAGGGGTTAACGAGACGCGCCCTGGACCTAAGCCAGGTGCTCGTTTCTCATCCCCTCCTCCCAGTTATAGATAAGGTTTGGATTTAGTAAAAATTCATATTAGTTTTGTTAGTTCGTTATTTTTTATTTTTATTAGCGTCCGTTACTACTCTAATCTAACATTGATAACTTGTTAAATTGTTAGGTTGTTATTAGGATCAATTCTTACAATTGGATTTAATATTATAACCTATTAAACAATTAATGCTTCTGGTATATTCCATTCTCTGCAGTTCAGCTTACTCGTTTGGAACACAGAATGTCCTTGATTCAACATTCCACAGATAACAGTCTCGCCATCCTAAACAAAACATTGCTTGCAATGGTTCTAAACTGCCAAACATCCATTAACCGTGGAATTCTAATTTTAAAAAAAAGGATTAATTCATACTATTAATTTCTACTTTTCAACGATGCTCTGAGCATATTTGTACGCATCCTCCGGTTTTACAAATGACCTTTCAGAATCGTTAAAAGAAATACGCATTTTGGCTGGATAAAAAACACCGTATCTGACACCTTGTTTCCCTCTTAAAAGTTCTTTTGCCTTTCCGAATTGATTTCTCTTTTGCACAATTTCATACGGATAGTCCCTGAATATTTTGATAATGTCATTGTCCATCTGTAATTGCACTCCATATTTAATTTTGCTCATCACATCTTCCAGATCTAAAATGTCCCGAAATTTCACAATAATATGTCGTGGGTGGTCTTTTCCAGCTTGAGATCTCGGTTTAAATCTTGGAACACGATGAGCCACTTCAATTTTCGTTTCTTTGGAGAGATTAAGCAGATGTTTAAGTAAGTCCATGGCAAACTCACGAATGTCCTTTCCCTAAGCTCCCTCTGAGACTCCAAGAATTCTCAAATTCTGGCGTCTAGAGCAAGCTCCAGGTCCAGGCATTTGTCTGAGACTTTCCCCAGTTGAGTCATCATCTGTACTGAAGTTTGCTCATATTCTTGCTTCCTTTGATCATGTTCTTGCCTCATTTTCACCACGTCTTCAACCACTCGAGCCATATTTTTCTCCAATTCCGTAATTGTGGCCATACGTGCAGCTACTGTTTCAAGCACAGCCGTGAACCTGTCCGTAGTAATTTTTTCCATCTTATCCATTCTCCCCGATAGTCCATCATTCACATCATCAATTTGTTTATTTATAGTGTCCAGTGAATCAGCCACCTTCTGATTACCAGCGTTCGAATCCTGCATCATCTTTTCAATTTTTTTCCATCATTTTTCCCATCAGAGTTTTATTTTCATCCAAAATTTCATCTTTCATATCTTTCACTGATTTCTTCAAATCCTCAAATTCTTTGTCCTTAGCCAGCTCCGTCTTAGATCTTGTATCCATTTCTGCAGCCACTTCAGAAACTTCAGAGGTAACTTCTCCTTCAGGCTTCTTCAGATTTTTCGGCAGCTTTTTCACTGATCTCTGAGGGCTCTTGGCTGGAGACAGTTTTCTCATTTAAAGTGTTTAAGCCACCGTTTAAAACATCGCGCTTACTGATGACGTCATCAGCCCGGCGACCAGAAGCTCCGGTAAGGTTTTTAATCCAATTCCGACTTATGGACCCGTTTTTACACGAAAAATCACAAAAATTTTCGAGAGTGGAGCTTAGGTGCACGTCTGTTAATCTAACATGGCGCCACCGAAAGTCCGCTCTTGAATAATTCAACGACGTCTTCACTCTGTGCCTTCTGCAGTTAGCGCCAGTTAGCTCCGATGACTTATGACCTCATGAACTGCTTCATTGGAAACTGTCCTCAACATCCTACTGGCCACACATCATCCTGTCTTGGAGATTTATTGCTCAATGTTTGACATTGGTCATCCACAATATCCTGATATTGTGGGAAATATGGATATATAGGAAGGATGTCAACAAAATAGAGAGAGTACAGAGGAGATTTACTAGAATGTTGCCTGGGTTTCAGCACCTAAGTTACAGAGTAGCAAAAACAGGAAGGCAGATTACTATCTAATGGCGTCAAGTTGGGAAAAGGGGAAGTATAATGGGATCTGGCGTTCCTTGTACATCAGTCTATAAAAGTAAGCATGCAGGTACAGCAGGCAGTGAAGATAGTGAATGGCATGTTGACCTTTATAACAAGAGGACAGGAATATAGGAGCAAAGAGGTCCTTCTGCACTTGTACAGAGCCCTAGTGAGACCACACCTGGAGTATTGTGTGCAGTTTTGGTCCCCTAATTTGAGGAAGGACATTCTTGCTATTGAGGGAGTGCAGCGTAGGTTTACAAGGTTAATTCCTGGGATGGCAGGACTGTCATACGCTGAGAGAATGAAGCAGCTGGGCTTGTACACTCTGGAGTTTAGAAGGATGAGAGGCGTTCTCATTGAAACATATAAGATTGTTAAGGGCTGGGCTTGGACACACTAGAGGCAGGAAACATGTTCCCGATGTTGGGGGAGTCCAGAACCAGGGGCCACAGTTTAAGAAAAAGGAGTAAGCCATTTAGAACGGAGACGAGGAAACACCTTTTCTCACAGAGAGTGGTGAGTCTGTGGAATTCTCTGCCTCGGTGGTGGAGGCAGGTTCTCTGGATGCTTTCAAGAGAGAGCTAGATAGGGCTCTTAAAGATAGCCTATCCATGTTCTCCACAGATGCTGCCTGACCCGCTGAGTTACTCCAGCACTCTGAGAAACGTCACCTATCCATGTTCTCCATAGATGCTGCCTGACCCGCTGAGTTACTCCAGCACTCTGTGAAACGTCACCTATCCATGTTCTCCACAGATGCTGCCTGACCCGCTGAGTTACTCCAGCACTCTGTGAAACGTCACCTATCCATGTTCTCCACAGATGCTGCCTGACCCGCTGAGTTACTCCAGCACTCTGTGAAACATCACCTATCCATGTTCTCCACAGATGCTGCCTGACCCGCTGAGTTACTCCAGCACTCTGTGAAACGTCACCTATCCATGTTCTCCACAGATGCTGCCTGACCCGCTGAGTTACTCCAGCACTCTGTGAAACGTCTTAAAGATAGCGGGGTTAGGGGATATGGGGAGAAGGCAGGAACGGGGTACTGATTGGAGATGATCAGCCATGATCACATTGAATGGCGGTGCTGGCTCGAAGGGCCAAATGGCCTACTCCTGCACCTATTGTCTATTGTAATTAGTCTATATTTATGATCGAGACCCCCATGGTGTCTTGCAAATGAGGCTACTACTTTTAAGTTAAAATACCGCAAAAAGTGTTGCAGTAGTGTGTGTGTGTGTGTGTCACTGCCGAACGTGTATATGATTATGCACACTTGTGTATGCATGCATGTGTAGATGTGTGTATAATAACAACATGATTCCAACATGTCCAAAATGTCACCTGCCCCTTATTACCCCCCCCCCCCCTTATAGTTATGGCTACACCAGTATATTCACACACACACACACACGCACACACACAAACTTAGCATCCGGCACAAAAGCAGTACATCATGCTATTCATAAGCAGGCCCCCTCGGTCATGACTGACCAAGATTCAAGATTCAAGAGAGTTTATTGTTTGGCTCAGGCAAAACACTGAACATTAATAGGTGACGTTTCACAGAGTGCTGGAGTAACTCAGCGGGTCAGGCAGCATCTGTGGAGAACATGGATAGGTGACGTTTCACAGAGTGCTGGAGTAACTCAGCGGGTCAGGCAGCATCTGTGGAGAACATGGATAGGTGACGTTTCACAGAGTGCTGGAGTAACTCAGCGGGTCAGGCAGCATCTGTGGAGAACATGGATAGGTGACGTTTCACAGAGTGCTGGAGTAACTCAGCGGGTCAGGCAGCATCTGTGGAGAACATGGATAGGTGACGTTTCACAGAGTGCTGGAGTAACTCAGTGAGACAGGCAGCATCTGTGGAGAACATGGATAGGTGACGTTTCACAGAGTGCTGGAGTAACTCAGCGGGTCAGGCAGCATCTGTGGAGAACATGGATAGGTGACGTTTCACAGAGTGCTGGAGTAACTCAGTGAGACAGCAGCATCTGTGGAGAACATGGATAGGTGACGTTTCACAGAGTGCTGGAGTAACTCAGCGGGTCAGGCAGCATCTGTGGAGAACATGGATAGGTGACGTTTCACAGAGTGCTGGAGTAACTTAGTGAGACAGGCAGCATCTGTGGAGAACATGGATAGGTGACGTTTCACAGAGTGCTGGAGTAACTCAGCGGGTTAACTTTGGGGAAGTTGACATCGAGATATTCAAAC
>JAXLNO010001974.1:0-45000 GCA_038087875.1 Malacoraja senta | reverse complement strand
CTCCCTTCCACGGAGGGTAACTACCGCAGTCGCTGCCTCAAAAAGGCTGGCAGTATCATCAAAGACCCACACCATCCTGGCCACACACTCATCTCCCCGCTACGTTCAGGTAGAAGGTACAGGAGCCTGAAGAATGCAACGGCCCAGGTTCAGGAATAGCTACTTCCCCACAGCCATCAGGCTATTAAACTTGGCTGGGACAAAACTCTGAACATTAATAGTCACCTCCCGTGTTAGGCGCGTCTGTATTGGGTCGATCTTGGGGTCGTACACATTGATAAAGTGTAATGGCTGCCCCTGTCATCCTCTAAACCAGGGGACATGTTCTCTGGGGAAACAGCTCCTCAGGTGGTCCCTGTACTACAGAGTCATCCTCCAGCTCAGAGGAAGCGTGTCCTGGGTACTCCACCTCAACAGGGGGTGAAGGCCCCCCTTCTGGTTGCCCCTGGACTTCAGAGCCATAGTCCGTATCGGAGGACCCATGCCTCCTCCTCTTCCAGCCACTGGCGTGCGGTGGTACAGTGAGTTCCATTGTGGAAGCCTCTGCCTCTGCACTACCGTCTACCTGCTCAACCTCTCCAGCCCCCCGTTGGATCCTAGGGTCCTTAGGCTCACCTGGGCTAGGCTCGGAGGTGAGCACGGGTTTATCTACTACCAGGAGTCCCGCTTGGAGGTGCTTCTTCTTTTTTCTTTGCTTTCCTCCCCTTCTGACGCTCCAATCCCCCATCCTCGTCCGCTCCACTAGGGGCGCCACATTGATGGCAGCCTCTGCCTACAGTCTGTCTGTTTTTCTGTCTTTATTTTATATTTAGTCGGTTTTAAAAGTTTGTTTGGGGGATTCTTTAGCTTCTCTATGTGGGGGGGGGGGGGGAGAGTAGGGTAAGGGGGGAACTGTTTCCCAGTCACTTCCTGGCGAGGATGTGACTATTCTCCGAGACCTTCAGCAGCGGCGGTGCAGCGCTGAATTCACCACGGAGCGAAGCGATACCTAACTGGATCGCCGTTTGAAGCTCTGGAGTGCTGGGCCGCTGCTCCAACATCGCGGAGCTGTGGTTCGTAGAGCTTCCAGCGCGGGTGGCGCTGACTTCAACATCGCGGAGTCCTGGGGCCCTTTGCCGAGGGCCGCCAGCGTTGAATCTCCGCACAGCGCAGCCTGTGGACTTCGGGAGCCACGGACTCCGGTAGGAGGTGGCCGATTTGGATGTCCAAGCCGCTGAGGATGTCCTCCAGTCCCGACGTCGGACTTCCCTCGCCCTGAATGCCCGCCTCTGTGTCCGCTGATCAATGTCCAGTAACAACACACGGGGAGTCTTAAACTAAAGCCAGGGACCCACCATCCTGGTCTGTGGAGAGGAAACACCGCTGACACTCCGCCCTGGACACTGCCAAGAAGCGTTGGTTCCCCTGTCCCTCCACTGTGTGTCCACTGTGTGTCCGTTGTCCTCGACTGGGTGTCCATTGTGTGTCTTCTGTCCTCCACTGTGTGTCCTCTGTCCTCCACTGTGTCCACTGTGTGTCCGTTGTCCTCCACTGTGTGTTCACTGTGTCCTCTGTCCTCCACTGTGTGTCCACTATCCTCCACTGTGTGTCCACTCTCCATCCACTATCCTCCACTGGGTGTCCACTGTGTGTCCGTTGTCCTCCACTGGGTGTCCACTGTGTCCTCTACTGTGTGTCCACTGGGTGTCCACTGTGTGCCCTCTGTCCTCCACTGTGTGTCCACTCTCTGTCCACTGTGTGTCCACTGTCCTCCACTGGGTGTCCATTGTGTGTCCTCTGTCCTCCACTGTGTGTCCACTGTCCTCCACTGTGTGTCCACTCTCCGTCCAGTGTGTGTCCACTGTCCTCCACTGGGTGTGAACTGTGTGTCCACTGGCCTCCACTGTGTGGCCACTGTCCTCCACTGTATGTCCACTGTCCTCCACTGTGTGTCCACTGTCCTCCACTGTGTGTCCACTGTCCTCCACTGGGTGTGAACTGTGTGTCCACTGTGCGGTTCCACTGTCCCTCCACTGGGGGGCGCCGCGAATCGCGCGCCATTTCCCAACCGTCGCTTGGGTTTGAATGTAGGACCAATGAGGAGGCGGGAGCGTCGCTTGAGCGTCACAGGAGCGTCACTCACCGCCCACCCGCCGCCGCGCAGACGCAGACGCAGACGCAGACGCAGACGGAGACGGAGACGGAGACGACAACAGCGGCGGCGGAACCGAGGGACAGAGCGAGCGGGAGCGGGAGGCGGCGACACCGAGCGACAGAGGGTCAACAGCGGCGGCGGCGGCGGCGGCACAGAGGTCGGGGAGAGCGGGGACCAAGTGGTGAGGGGTCAGTGTGTGTGGGGGTGAGGCGTCAGTGTGTGGGGGTGAGGGGTCAGTGTGTGTGGGGGTGAGGCGTCAGTGGGGGGGTGAGGGGTCAGTGTGTGTGGGGGTGAGGGGTCAGTGTGTGTGGGGTGAGGGGTCAGTGTGTGGGGGTGAGGGGTTAGTGGGGGGTGAGGCGTCAGTGGGGGGTGAGGGGTCAGTGGGGGGGTGAGGGGTCAGTGTGTGGGGGTGAGGGGTCAGTGTGTGTGGGCGTGAGGGGTCAGTGTGTGTGGCGGTGAGAGGTCAGTGGGGGTGAGGGGTCAGTGTGTGTGGGCGAGGGGTCAGTGTGTGTGGGGGTGAGGGGTCAGTGGGGGGTGAGGGGTCAGTGTGTGGGGGTGAGGGGTCAGTGTGTGTGGGATGAGGCGTCAGTGTGGGGGTGAGGGGTTAGTGGGGGGTGAGGCGTCAGTGGGGGTGAGGGGTCAGTGGGGGTGAGGGGTCAGTGTGTGTGGGGGTGAGGGGTCAGTGGGGGTGAGGGGTCAGTGTGTGTGGGGATGAGGGGTCAGTGTGTGGGGGTGAGGGGTCAGTGTGTGTGGGGGTGGGGGTCAGTGTGGGGGTGGGGGTCAGTGTGTGGAGGTGGGGTCAGTGAGGGGTCAGAGTGTGGGGGTCAGTGTGTGTGGAGGTGGGGGTGTGGGACAGTGTTGGGGTGGGGGTGGGGGTCAGTGTGTGGAGGTGGGGTCAGTGGGGGTGGGGACAGTGTTGGGGTGAGGGTCAGTGGGGGTGGGGGTCAGTGTGTGGAGGTGGGGACAGTGTTGGGGTGAGGGTCAGTGTGTGGAGGTGGGGTCAGTGGGGGTGGGGTGTGGGACAGTGTTGGGATGAAGGTCAATGATGGTGTGTGTGAGTGTAATATAGAAACATAGAAAATAGGTGCAGGAGGAAGCCATTCGGCCCTTCGAGCCAGCACCGCCGTTCATTGTGATCATGGCTGATCGTCCCCAATCAATAACCCGTGCCTGCCTTCTCCCCATACCCCTTGACTCCACTAGCCCCTAGAGCTCTATCTAACTCTCTCTTAAATCCATCCAGTGATTTGGGTACACAAAAATGCTGGAGAAACTCAGCGGCTGCAGCAGCATCTATGGAGCGAAGGAAGTAGGTAACGTTTCGGGCCGAAACCCTTCTTCAGACTGATAGGGGGTGGGAGAAGAAAGGAAAAAAGGAAAAAGGCGGAGGAGGAGCCCGAGGGCTGGGGGAGGGGAGGAGACAACCGGATGGCTGATGAAGGGGAGGGGACAGCAAGGGCTAGCAGAATTGGGAGAATTCAATGTTCAAGCCCCCAGGATGTAGACTGCCCAAGGAATCTGAGGTGCATTTCCTCCAATTTACGGTGTTGCTCGCTGTGGCCATGGAGGAGACCCAGGACAGAGAGGTCAGATACGGAATGGGAGGGGGGGTTGAAGTGCTGAGCCACCGGGAGGTCAGGTTGGTTATTGCGGCCTCCACTGCCCTCTGTGACAGGGAATGCCACAAATTCACAACTCTCTGAGTGAAAACGTTTTTTCTCACATCAGTCTTCAGGGCTCTCGCTTAACTTTTTTCCCTGTTGCCAGCCAGGCAACCTTGGCAGCTTTTTAGGTTGCCAAATGACAGTTTAGGTGGTCATTTAAGATGGCTTGCATGACGCGTGCGATAATGTGTTCGGACGAAGTGTGTAGTTACCAGTCGGAATTATACTCAATGAAGCATTCACATATTATTTCTGCTTCAAATAAAGTCACAAACTAAACATATTCACCAATCAAGACATGATATATCCCACAATGACATGCAGCAAAATTATAAGACAGTATCTCAACTCTTTTTACACATTGCAATTAATGCAATTTCTATTAGTTCTTTCCACTTCCAAACAAAAATGTGGTTGGATTATTCAGCGTATGATCAACCTGTGTCAATAAATCCTGGACCATGGTAACATATATGCGTACGTATAGTTGTGAATGTTGCTCATTAAATAACTACAGTACTGATACTCCATATTAAGAGCATTGATTTGCCGTTAAAATGAATTCTGTAATAACGTGTCAACGGCACCAGTGACAATCGAACACTGCGGTTTTAATGTTTCACGTGTTCACAATTTAATTAATACATCTTTATGGATTAAAACAAATAATAACATTGGGAATTAAAACACATTTTATTGCATTCTGTTATCAAACATAGTCAATGTTCGCTCTGAAGACATTTCCAGCACAATAGGGTCAGGGAGGGGGATGTGTGTGAATCAGTGCGGGGTGGATAGATGGCGGGGGTGGGGGGGGTTAGAAGGCAGTCGGTGCAGAATGGATGGATTGAGGCAGGTGAATTAGTACGTGTTGGTTGGAGTGAGTAAAATTGTGAGGGAAGAGCACCGGGGATGTCAGTGGTGTTGAATGGGGGGGTTCAGTACGGGATGGATGGGAGTAGACAAAAGTGCTGGAGAAACTCAGCGGGTGAGGCAGCATCTATGGAGCGAAGGAAATAGGCAACGTTTTGGGTCGAGACCCTTCTTCAGACTGTTCCCCCCATTCTTCTTGAATGGGAGGATCAGTACAGGATGGGGGGGCGGGAAATCAGCGCAGGATGAATGGCGGGAATCAGTACAGTGTGGATCAGAGGATCTGTGCAGGATGAATGGGAGATCACTACAGGATGAAGGGGGAAAGGTACAGGGTAAATGGAGGGTGGGTCATTACGGGATGAATGCGTGGATTAGTACAGGATGGATGGGGGATCAGTACAGGATGGTTGGAGGAGAAGTGCAGGATGGATGGGAAAGAGGTAAGTACAGGGTGAATTGGGGAACCTGTGTAGGATGGATGGATGGGGGGTGGCAGGAGAATCAATGCGAGGTGGATAGGGTGATCAGCGCAGGATGAATAGATGGGGGGGGGTAGATGGGGAGGGGAGCACAGGGGATGTCAGTGAGGACTGAACAGAGGCTGGAATGGGGATCAGTGCGGGATGGAGTGGACCCAGGATAAGGGGGTGGAGGGGCGTACAAGATAGAGAGAGAGAGAGAGAGAGAGAGGGCGAGGTGGGGAGGAAGGAAGGTCAGCGCCCCTCGGACAACATCGCCTCGCTGCATTGGCCGTTGGGAACTCCTCGCCACCGCCTCTCTCCTCCGCCAGCCAACAACAAGGTGCAGGGCCGGGCGGTGCAGTTCAAAGATCCTATAGCTATAGGATCTTTGGTGCAGCTGCTTCAGACAAGTCGGAGCGAATGACGGGCTTCGCACAGCGGCAGCGACAGCGGCTCCATCTCCTCCTGCACCCCGCCCGCCCTGATAAGGGCCTCTGCTTGTAAATCCGGTAACGGCGCAAAACAAAACCTCCCCGCACGCCGAGGCATCCCCCTCCCTCCCTTCTCCCGGCCTCGGAGTGCGGGAGGGTTTCTTTTACAAGCAGAGGCCCTTATCAGGCTAATTTCTTATCAGGCTAATTTCGAGCCCTGGTCTTAAATGGCCTGCCCTTTATTCTAAGTGTGGCCCCTGGTTCTGGAATCACCCAACATTGGGAAAAATTTCCTGCATCTAGCTTGTCCAGTCCTTTTATAATTTTATAATGTCTGCTGTGTGATCCTGTTGTGACTAGCACAATTAATACACGGCCAACATCTTGTAAGAAGTGTTTATTCCACAACCAACAGAAACTACTAGAAGGTCACTTGTCATCAGTCAGGAGGCACAGACACTCCTCCAGCTTGTACTCCTGCCCTCAAGAGGACACTGCCATTTACACATTGAAAACGGGTACAAATGTTTCAAGATGGCACTGGCATTTACATAGAAAATAGGTGCAGGAGGAGGCCATTCGGCCCTTTGAGCCAGCACCGCCATTCATTGTGATCATGGCTGATCATCCCCTATCAATAACCCGTGCCTGCCCTCTCCCAATATCTCTTGACTGCACTAGCCCCTAGAGCTCTATCTAACTCTCTTAAATCCATCCAGTGACTTGGCCTCCACTGCCCTCTGTGGCAGGGAATTCCATAAATTCACAACTCTCTGGGTGAAAACGTTTTTTCTCACCTCAGTCTTAAATGACCTCCCCTTTATTCTAAGACTGTGGCCCCTGGTTCTGGACTCGCCCATCATTGGGAACATTTTTCCTGCATCTTGCTTGTCCAGTCCTTTTATAATTTTATATGTTTCTATAAGATCCCCTCATCCTTCTAACTCCAGTGAATACAAGCCTAGTCTTTTCAATCTTTCTCATATGACAGTCCAGCCATCCCATGGATCAATCGTGAACCTACGTTGCACTGCCTCAATCACAAGTAATTTTATAATGTCCAGTCCTTTTATAATTGTATAATGTCTGCTGTGTGATCCTGTTGTGACTAGCACAATTAATACATGGCTGACATCTTGTAAGAAGTGTTTATTCCAACAACCAACAGAAACTACTAGAAGGTCACTTGTCATCAGTCAGGAGGCACAGACACTCCTCCAGCTTGTACTCCTGCCCTCAAGAGGACACTGCCATTTACACATTGAAAACGAGTACAAATGTTTCAAGATGGCACTAGCATTTACATCACATCTGCACCTTCAACTTTGGGGTCACAAATTCATGTATTTTACAAACTATTTCCAATACTAATAAATGTAACATCTAATCAATTTAACGTGGATAAAGTACCACAATTAACACAGTGCTCTTCATACTACAAAACTATAAAATAATTGCCTAACTATTTGACATAACATGTCGAGTTGGGGATATTGACAATCACCCACTTCTCGTGCGAGTCGTACTTCCCACTCATTCTGTGTTGCATTTCTGTTGTGTGTGAGTGTGGCTTGGCACGCACGCTTCCAGCAGGCTCCCCCACCACATTACCTTGTGATGCGGGCTGTGATTGCTCTCTTGAGTCTGTGAGGCTTGCTCCGTCTGGGAGAGGGGCTCCTACGTCTGGGAGAGTTTTCGTGCTTCTTTGCTGCTTGTTGCCAGGGCATGGTTCAGCTGCTTTGTGCGCAGGTCGTATGTCATAGAAACATAGAAAATAGGTGCAGGAGGAGGCCATTCGGCCCTTCGAGCCAGCACCGCCATTCATTGTGATCATGGCTGATCGTCCCCTATCAATAACCCGTGCCTGCCTTCTCCCCATATCCCTTGACTCCACTAGCCCCTAGAGCTCTATCTAACTCTCTCTTAAATCCATCCAGTGACTAGGCCTCCACTGCCCTCTGGCAGGGAATTCCATAAATTCACAACTCTCTGGGTGAAAACGTTTTTTGTCACCTCAGTCTTAAATGACCTCCCCTTTATTCTAAGACTGTGGCCCCTAGTTCTGGACTCGCCCAACATTGGAACATTGTTCCTGCATCTAGCTTGTCCAATCCTTTTATAATTCCTTCCTGTTTCTGTGGTTCTCAATACCGCTCGGTGTAAAAATGGGGCCAGGTTTTCTCGTGCCATCTGGCCACTCGGTTGGTTTGGCGCTTTGCTTCTTATCAGTCTACTGGTTCAGTAGCTGTGAGGGGGCATAACCGCATGTGATGGTTTGTGGGGCTCAGTGATGGTATGGGGGGGGGGGGGGGTGAGGCTCAGTGTTGCCGGGTGTGTGGGGTCAGTGCAGTAACACTGCTCTATCCGCAGCGCTCCTGACCACAGCATGGACGTGTGTCTGAGGGGTGTGGGGTCAGTGCAGTAACACTGCTCTCCTATCTCCACAGAGCTCCTGACGACAGTATAGACAGCGTGGGTGTGGGGTCAGTGCAATAACACTTCTCTCCTCTCTCCGCAGTGCTCCTGGCCACAGCATGGACAATGTGGACGTGGGTGAGATGGGGTCGTCTCAGTAACACTTCTCTCCTCTCTCCGTAGTGCTCCTGGCCACAGCATGGACAACGTGGACGGGGGTGAGATGGGGTCGTCTCAGTAACACTTCTCTCCTCTCTCCGCAGTGCTCCTGGCCACTGCATGGACAATGTGGACGTGGGTGATGGGGGTGAGATGGGGTCGTCTCAGTAACACTTCTCTCCTCTCTCCGCAGCGCTCCTGGCCACAGCATGGACAACGTGGATGTGTGTGAAGAGTTCCAGTCTCGGGGCAAGAAGCGTAGATTGCAGGATGGCAACACTGAGGTGAGTGGCTGATGGTGCTGGCTTGATGTTCACCCCCACACACCGCTTGTACAGAGACCATTTGCTGCTAGGAAACAGGTGAGGCTGCAGTATGATGAAGAGCAGCCTGAATTGATGTGGTTGCCACTCAGAGCTGGGATACCTGATCAAGACACTGTCCTAACACCCAATCTCTGTCTCTGCCACATCTGTCCCCAACATGATGCTGGCCTCTGGCATCCAACATGTGGCTTTCCCCACGGTCATTAGTCGACCCCTCACTTGTGTCTCTCTGTGGGCATCGCAAGGCTCAGCGCTGGGACCCCAGTTATTTACAATATAAACCATTTGCACAGGTTGGGTGAGTGGGCAGATGCACGGCAGATGCAGTATAATGTGGATAAATGTGAGGTTATCCACTTTGGTGGCAAGAACAGGAAGGCAGATCACTATCTAAATGGAGTCAAGTTGGGAAAAGGGAAGTACATGAGATCTGGGTGTCCTTGTTCATCAGTCACTGAAAGTAATTATGCAGGTACAGCAGGCAGTGAAGAAAGCCTTCATAACAAGAAGAGTTGAGTTTAGGAGCAAATAGGTCCTTCTGCAGTTGTACAGGGCCCTAGTGAGACCACACCTGGAGTATTGTGTGCAATTTTGGTCTCCAAATTTGAGGAAGGATATTCTTGCTATTGAGTGAGCACAGCGTAGGTTCACGAGGTTAATTCCCGGGATGGCGGGGCTGTCATATGCTGAAAGAATGGGTCGACTGGGCTTGTATTCACTGGAATTTAGAAAGATTAGAGGATCTTATAGAAACATAAAATTCAAGGGATTGGACAGGCTAGAAACATGTTCCCGATGTTGGGGGAGTCCAGAAAAAGGGTCATTGTTTAAGAATAAGGGGTCGGCCATTTAGATCTGCGATGAGGAAACACTTTTTCAGAGTTGTGAATCTGGAATTCTCTGCCTCAGAAGACAGTGGAGGCCAATTCACTGGATGTTTTCTTTTTTTTTGAACAATATTTATTGACATAACAAAATACAAATACAGACAAAACAAAGAGACACAAAAGACAATTGCAAAATGACAAAATACAAATCACCTAACCTCTATTAGCATCGCATCAAATCCTCTTAACATTCTATCATAGAAGCATCTTATTCACAGGCACCAGAGGAAGCTCATCCATTCATATCCTTAATCAATCTTGGCATTTGTAATAGTACCGGTTTCCATATAATATTAAGGGCATCAGTCCTCAACTGGAGTTTAGCAGTTATACTTTCCATCAAGTATACATTTTTCAATATTTCCCTCCACTGTTGAACATTTAGTGGCATTTCCTTTGTCCATAGCACTGTTATCTTTTTAGCAATCAACAGCATCACCCCAAGCAAATAGTTCTGATTTTGAATATCTGTCGCTGCTGGAGTATCTCCTAATATGAAAAAAGCCGGTTCCAAAGGTAGATCCACTCCCAGAATTAATTTAATCTCTGCCTGGATGTCTCTCCAGTATTGGTACAATTTGGGACAATCCCCAAAAATATGTGTGTGATCACTGATCTTCCCACATTGTCTCCAGCATAAATTTGAGGTGTTACTGTATCTTGCCAGCACTAGAGGGGTCCTAAATGCTCTCATTTTAATTTTCCAATCGAACTCCCTCCAAGAGGGGCTGCTTGTCAGCTTATGGCCCAAGAGACATGTCCTTTCCCATATTTCATCTGCAATAATAATGTTCATTTCCAATTCCCATTTCTGTTTTGTTTCTATAGTATTTCCTTTTGTATAGTCTTGAAGTCCTTGATATAAATGGGATAGCAAATTCTTTTGTAACACTCCCTCTATAGTCATCAAGAAAGTATTTTCCAAATTTGAAGGTAGTCTACATAGCTGCTCCCAATCTACACGTGTCTGTAAGTAGTGCCGTATTTGGAGGAACCTAAAGAAATCCGACCCTAACAGTCCAAATTCATTCTGCAGGTGCTCATATGATTTCAAGACTCCCCCACAAAAAAGCTGGGCCACAGTAATAAGCCCATTATCTGCCCAGTTTCTAAATCCCTTATCAATTTTGCTGGGTATAAAATAGGGACTAGCAGCTATCTTCATTGCTCTAGATATCGAATTAAAAATATTTAATTGCTTTCTGATAGCTAACCACGTTTTCATCGTGAATTTAATCCAATCGTTATCTACTTTTAATTTGTTCCAAATTTTAAAAAAAAAAACACTTACATTTTTATTGATTTTTCAGAGATATATACAAAACAGTGCAACACCATCGCCATAAATAAAACAAAATAAGAAAAACAACAATAAAAATAAAAAAAAGAAGTAGATAGGGGGGGAAAAAAAGTTTTTAAAAATTGGAATAAGACCGTGGTTCACTTACTAAATAAAAAAACCCATTACATTGATTAGTTATCTGGAGATAATTCAATATTCACACAAACATACCAGCTAGTTCTATATAACACAATCTTCCCATATCTAGCTCGGCATTTATCTAATTGGTGTCATGGCTCAAATAAACGGTCCATTTTTCCCAGATCTTCTCAAATGAATTCTCCTTGACTCTCAAGGAATATGTCAATTTCTCCATATTGAAGATGTCTCGCACAATTTCTAACCACAGTTCCTGTTTAGGACTTTTTTCATTAAGCCACTGCCTGGTAATGGCCTTCTTACTTGCTGCAAGCAAAACTTTAATCAAATATGTAACTTCTATTTTTACAATATCTTTAATACGCCCCAGATACAGCACAGGGCAGGTATTTGGGATTTTATAACCCAAGATAACTGCATTTACATTTCCCAGTATGGCCTTATCTTTACACAGTTCCAGAAAATATGCGAGTGGTCTGCCTCCGTACTCCCGCACAGCCTCCAACAGTGTTGTTGTACAGCAAGTTGTCTGCTTTTTATTTTGGGTGTTATAAAAAAGCGAGTTAGATTCTTCCAGCAAAATTCTCTCCATACTAGTGAGCTTGTGGATGAACATTGTGTTTCACACATTTGATACCATTCTTCTTCTGTTATTTGAATCTTTAATTCTGCTTCCCATTTTGTTTTTATGTGGAGCGTTGATTCTCCCCCACTTCCCACCAGAGCTTGGTAGAAAGCAGAGATGACCCGAGACCCCTTCTGTTTGTATGCATCCACAATCACCTTGATCACATTATTTAAAGTTTCATCTAGTTCTGGCCTTATCTCTTTTGTAAAGTAGTCTCTTAATTGCAAGTATCTAAAAAAATCTTTGTTTTCGAGACCATACTTTGACTTTAAATCTTGGAAGCTCATAAACTCGCCATTTTCTGAAACTGTATACATTGCCGTTATGCCTTTTTGTGCCCATTCTTTGAATCTTGAATCATACATCCCTGGCTTAAAATTTGAGTCATATGCGAACCACTTGCGTGGACCCCTCTTTTTAATTTGTATTTTTCCACTCTAACATTCCATATTTCTAACGTAAATGCTACTATTGGATCCATAGCATGTCTCAAAGCCCCTCTCAGATATTTGTCTCCCACCAAAATCTGGGTCTGGTAACCCTGTATCTCCCTTTCCATTTCTTTCCATCGAGATTCATAATCAGGTCTACACCAACAGGCCAGAGGTCTGAGTTGAACTGCATAAAAGTATTTATATTTAGTTTATATCCTGATTAGTATCCATATGTTTCAAATAGGTTCATTAGATTTGGGAGACATATATCTGGTCGTTCAAGAAAAATAATGATATCATCAGCGAAAAGACCAAAGATATGTTCTTTCCCAGGTACACAAAAATGCTGGAGAAACTCAGCAGGTGCAGCAGCATCTATGGAGCGAAGGAAATAGGCAACGTTTCGGGCCGAAACCCGTCTTCAGACTGATAGGGGGTGGGGAGAAGAAAGGAAAAAAAGGCGGAGGAGGAGCCCGAGCGCTGGGGTAGGGGAGGAGACAACCAGAGGGCTGATGAAGGGCAGGGGACAGCAAGGGCTAGCAGAATTGGGAGAATTCAATGTTCAAGCCCCCAGGATGTAGACTGCCCAAGCGGAATATGAGGTTCTTTCCCCCCTATTTTGATCCCCTGCAGGTCTTCTCTCTGCCTTATTGCTTGTGCTAAGGGTTCAATATACAAAGCAAAGAGAGTAGGAGAAAGACAGCATCCTTGTCTTGTGCCCCTCTCTAACTGGATCCTTTTTGATATGTTTCCATTTACCTTAATCCTAGCTGTAGGCTCCTGATATATTGTTTTAATACATCGAATTGCATCTTCATTGAAACCAAATCTCCTTAGTACTTCATATAAAAATACCCAACTAACACTATCAAAGGCTTTTTATGCATCTAAACTGACCAGTATTTGTATCCTTTTTTTTTTAGCATTATCCGCAATGTGGAGGGTTCTTCTAATATTATCCTGTGTTTGACGCACCCTAATAAATCCAGTTTGGTCTTCATTAATCAGATCTGGTACAAAAGTCTTGAGTCTTTTGCAAATGATTGGGGTAAATAGTTTGTAGTCTACATTTAAAATTGAGATTGGCCTGAAATGTTTACATTGCTCTTTGTTTTTGCCTTCCTTGGGTAAAATGGTAATAATTGCTTCCTTCCATGATGGGGGAGCCCTGCCCTCTTTAAGGGTCCAGTTAAAGCAAGACAGGAGCAGGGGTGTTAGCTCTTTCTTAAAGGCCTTGTACCATTCTGGTGGAAACCCATCGCTGCCTGGTGATTTACTAGCCTTACGTCTACTGATTGCAGCTTCCAGCTCCTTAACTGTAAATTGTGACGTAATAGTATTATTTTGTGTCTCACCAATGGATGGCAGGTCAAGTGAGTTAAGAAAACTTCTCATTGTCCTTTCGTCAGCTGATGGTGGTTTAGAATAGAGTTTCTTATAGGATTCTTCAGATATTCTTTCTATCTCATCTGGCTCATGTGATAATTGATTGGTTTTAGGATCTCTTATTTTACTGCTGTTTACGCAGGCGTCTGGCCAGGAGTCTAGTTGCTTTTGGACCTGCTTCATAATAGGTCTGCTTTACAAATCTTGCCCTTTTTTCCATATCTCCCCTGAGGATCTCATCTATCTCCCCCCCTTATTTCCTTAATCTGTTTTAGTACCAACTAATCCTGTATGTTTTTATGTTTTTTCTCCAATTCTTTCAATTTTTCTACTTTATGTTCATACGAAGCTAGCCGGGCCTTTTTTTGTGATGATGTCAGAGCGATCAGCTTTCCACGGGTAACTGCCTTCATTGCATCCCACAGTATTACAGGATCCACATCCCCGTTATCATTCTCTTCTATGTACCTTTTTATCTCTTCCCTTATTTGTTCCACATTTGCCTTATTATTCAAAATACCCACATTGAGCCTCCAAACAGTATTTCTTTTTCTACTGTCAAGCTGATCGCACTGTGATCAGATACATCTGCCACCCCTATTTTACACTCTGATCCTGTGACTTTCACCCGTATTCATTAAAAAGTAGTCAATCCTGGAGTAGACTGAGTGAGGTACTGAATAGTGTGTGTAGTCCCTTTCTAAAGGGTGAAGTTCTCTCCAAACATCAATTAGGCCCATTTGCTGCACTGATGTGTTAATAAACTTGGTCAGATGCATCTTGGTTTTTTTTAGGCTTGTTGTATCCAAATTATGATTCATGACCACATTGAAGTCCCCTCCACATATTGAAATGCCTTCAGTCTATAAAGCAATAATGTTAAACAGAGTTTTGAAAAAAACATTTGGTACTCTCTGAGGGGCATATACATTGATCAGTGTCACTCCTTTGTTTTCCAGCTTTCCTTTAACTAATACATACCTTCCATCTTTGTCCCTGACTTCTTTATGGTAGCAATGTTACAAAATTTTGAGATTTAAAAAATAAAGTCTGTAATTTGTCCCATCAGATAAAGCATAAAAAGAAGTTTAATTTGACACCTAATTCACTTTCATATCTTCAGTATTAAAAAGGTTATGGCCATTTTCATACTCGGAAATTAGCATCTTGTTCCCTATTGCTTTTCCATTGACTTAACACAAAAGCTGTGATCGAGGACAGTCAAAAGCCCATAACTTTCTTAAAAATTAAGAGAACTGAAATAAATGTTCAGTTATTATAGATTGAAGCATTTTGAAACAAATATGAAACAATCTTACTTAGATGACATGAAATTAAAGCATATAATTAGTTAGTTACCTAATTGTAGCTAATTACAAAATTCAATTACTAGATCTAAACATCTATCAATTTCTTAAGAATAGATTAACATTTTTAAATAGCCTAAGTGTCCAAATAACATTCACACAAGAATTCACAATATAACATAATTTTTAAATCTCATTGTCATGGATTTACAGGCCAAATGGAAGGAATTTAATGTTTAACACCTGTAAATTAATGGCTATTTAAATCATCTTGCGAATGGGGTTTTCTGGAACGCGATCATTTGGAACGTTGATTTGCGGTGAATTTAACCACGTATCGGCATGAAAAATTCTGCCGTTCGGGGAAAAGAATTACCGTTTCGCATTAAAAAATGTGAATTAAAGGCTTCTTAAGAAGCACTTTTATACAAAAAAATTAACTGCTTTTGTTTACCTGTCCCGTGTGTGAAATCCGTCGGCGTTGATGGCTTTCGAAGCTGATTTTAAAATGACTCCAACGCTGAAATTGTCGATCGAATAAAAATATAAAATACACAAAACGCCCGTAGGAACGATTTTTCAGCAAAATGTTGCACTCCAACAAAATATAATTCAGGACAAGGTAGGAGAAACCCACGTTTTAACCCCCCCCCCCCTTAAAGGCGCCAAAATCGCGCACACGGCCAGTGGCAGAATTGCAGCGCCGCTGAAGGTAAGTATTGTAACATACCTATTTATGGCATTCAAATTGGACTGCATTTGTGATAAGGATAGCCACACCCCTCTTTTGGCTAGTTTTATAGGAACTATAAAACGCATTAATGTAATATTAAAGGCATCAGTCCACAACTGGAGTTTAGCAGTTATACTTTCCATCAAGTATACATTTTTCAATATTTCCCTCCACTGTTGAACATTTAGTGGCATTTCCTTTGTCCATAGCACTGTTATCATCTTTTTAGCAATCAACAGCATCACCCCAAGCAAATAATTTTGGTTTTGAATATCTGTCGCTGCTGGAGTATCTCCTAATATGAAACAACCCGGTTCCAAAGGTAGATCCACTCCCAGAATTAATTTAATCTCTACCTGGATGTCTCTCCAGTATTGGCACAATTTGGGACAATCCCAAAAAATATGTGTGTGATCACTGATCTTCCCGCATTGTCTCCAGCATAAATTTGAGGTGTTACTGTATCTTGCCAGCACTAGAGGGGTCCTAAATGCTCTCATTTTAATTTTCCAATCATACTCCCTCCAAGAGGGACTACTTGTCAGCTTATGGCCCAAGAGACATGTCCTTTCCCATATTTCATCTGTAATAATAATGTTAATTACCAATTCCCATTTCTGTTTTGTTTCTATAGTATTTCCTTTTGTATAGTCTTGAAGTCCTTGATACAAATGGGATAGCAAATTCTTTTGTAACACTCCCTCTATATAGTCATCAAGAAAGTATTTTCCAAATTTGAAGGTAGTCTACATAGCTGCTCCCAATCTACACGTGTCTGTAAGTAGTGCCGTATTTGGAGGAACCTAAAGAAATCCGACCCTGACAGTCCAAATTCATTCTGCAGGTGCTCATATGATTTCAAGACTCCCCCACAAAAAAGCTGGCCTACAGTAATAAGCCCATTATCTGCCCAGTTTCTAAATCCCTTATCAATTTTGCTGGGTATAAAATTGGGACTAGCAGCTATCTTCATTGCTCTAGATATTGAATTAAAAAGATTTAATTGCTTTCTGATAGCAAACCACGTTTTCATCGTGAATTTAATCCAATCGTTATCTACTTTTAATTTCTTCCAATTTACTTGAGTTAGAAATGGGAGCCCAGCTAGGGCAATGCTAGGACATGCATTTTGTTCTATTTTCACCCATCCCGTTTCCTCGTCGTTCGTTAACCATGCTATCAAGGTTCTCAGCTGCGCTGCCCAATAATAATATTTAAAGTTGGGCATGTTTAGGCCCCCTTTTTGTTTTGATAACAACAGTGTCTTAAGTGTGGGTCTCTTATTTTGCCATACAAATCTTTTAAACTCTTTGTCTAACGCCTTATATGCCGTGCCAGGGACCACAATGGCAAAGATTGAAATAAGAAAAGCAGTCGGGGCAAAATGTTCATTCGAACAACTTCCACTCTACCAATTACAGATAAAGGGTGAATATCCCATCTGTGCATGTCTGCCTTAATCTTCTTGAGTAATTTACCATAGTTAGCTTCATACAATGCGGTGATAGAGGAAGTGATGACAATACCTAGATATCTAAAACCCTCCCGAGACCAATGGAACCTGACCTGATCATTTAATTGCGAGGGCCACAGACCTGACAGCATCATTGCTTCTGATTTTGAGTCATTTATTTTATATCCCGATATTTCTCCATATTCCTGTAAGACTTGCATTAGGCAGGGCTAACTGGTCTGTTATTCCCCGTTTTCTCACTCGCTCCTTTCTTGAAAAGTGGGATAACAGATTTCCTTCAATCCACAGGAACTGATCCTGAATCTATTGAACATTGGAAAATGATCACCAATGCATCCACTATTTCTAGAGCCACTTCCCTGAGGACCCGGGGATGCAGAGCATCAGGCCCAGGGGATTTATCATCCGTCAGTCCCATTAGCCTACCCAATACTATTTCACGCCTAATGAAAATTTCTTTCAGTTCCTCTACCCCCTTAGATCCTCTGTCCTCCAGTACATCTAGGAGATTGTTTGTGTCTTCCTTAGTGAAGACAGATCCGAAGTAACTATTCAACTCTTTTGCCATTTCCTTGTTGCCCATAATAATATCATCCGTGTCTGCCTTCAAGGGACCCACATTTGACTTTGCTACTCTTTTTCCCTTAACATATCTAAAGAAGCTTTTACTGTCCTTCTTTATATTCCTGGCCAGCTTCCCTTCATACTTCATCTTTTCAGCCCGTATTGCCCGTTTTGTTTCCTTCTGTTGTCCTATGAAAGTTTCCCAATCCTCTGGCTTCCAGCTACACTTTGCTGTGTTATACATCTTTTCTTTTAGTTTTATTCTATCCGTAACTTCTCTTGTCAGCCACGGCTGCCTCCTACTCCCGTTAGAATCTTTCTTCCTTTTTGCAATGATCCTGCGTCTTCCGGATTATGCCCAGAAATTCCTGCCATTGCTGTTCCGCCGTCATTCTTGCTAGGATCCCTTTCCAGTCTACTCTGGCCAGCTCCCCTCTCATGCCTTCATAGTCCCCTTTGTTAAACTGCATCACTGCCACTGCCGATTTCACGTTCCCCTTCTCAAATGCAGATTAAAACTAATCATATTATTATCACTACCTCCAAGCGGTTCCTTTACCTCGAGTTCTCTTATCATATCTGGTTCATTGGACAACACTAAATCCAGAATTGCCTTTTCTCTGGTCGGTTCCATTGCACGCTGCTCTAAGAATCCATCTCGGATGCATTCTACAAACTCTCTTTCTTGGGGTCCTGAACCAACCTGATTTTCCCAGTCTACCTGCATATTGAAATCCCCCATCACCACAGTGGCATTACCTTTGTTACATGCCAGTTTTAACTCCTGCTGCAACTTACACCCTACATCCAGGACTACTATTTGGGGGTCTGTAGATAACACCAATTAGTGTCTTCTTGCCTTTACAATTCCTCAACTTCAATCTACAGTGACTCTATTGCTGCAAAAAACTATCCTGCGCACATGTTACAAACTCCAAACCATCCAGCCCTTTTACAGAATGTGTTTCCCATTCTATGTGTGGAAAATTGAAATCTCCCACAATCACTACCTTGTACTTACTACTAATATCTGCTATTTCCTTGCATATTTGCTCTTCCAATTCTCGCTCCCCATTAGGCGGTCTATAATCCACCACTATAAGTGTGCTACACCTTTCCCATTTCTCAGTTCCACCCATATAGCCTCCCTCGACGAGTCCTCTAATCTATCCTGCCAAAGCACTGCTGTAATATCTTCCCTGACAAGCAATGCAACACTTCCACTTCTTGCCCCTCCAATTCTATCACACCTGAAGCAACGAAATCCTGGAATATTTAGTTTCCAATCACAGCCATCCTGCAACCATGTTTCACTAATCGCCACAACATCATACTAACAGGTGTCAATCCAGGCTCTAAGCTCATCCACCTTTCTTACAATGCTCCTAGCATTAACATATACACATTTTTTTAAAAACACCACATCTTATTCTCTGTTTATTATCTTTTTCTTCTTTCTCCCCTACATGTTGGGTCTGAGTGCTACCCTTTTCTACCTCCGTTCCACAGAGTGAGGTGCTGCCCACATTGAAATACATGATGGAAGAACAGCTCAGTTCTTCCCACAATTCCGACAATCTCCCCTTTTGTCCAAACAGGTCAATAATAAAATTGTTAGTCGGTGTTATCATACAAGTCAAGAGAGTTTATTGTCATGTGTCCCAGATAGGAGAATGAAATTCTTGCTTTGCTTCAGCACAACATAATATAGTAGGCACGAATACAGATATCATATCAGTGTGTCCATATACCATTATATAAATATATACACACATCAATAAATAAGCAGATAAAGTGCAAATAAACAGATAATGGTCTATTATACTATTGATTATTATATATACACACACATAAATAATCTGATAAAGTGCAAAGGGCTCTTAATGTTCCGAGATTTGTTTCAGTTGAGTTTAATAGCCTGATGGCTGTGGGGAAGGAGCTATTTCTGAACCTGGACATTGCAGACTTCAGGCTTTTGTACCTTCTACCTGAAGGTAGCGGGGGGATGAGTGTGGGTCCTTGATGATGCTGCCAGCGTTTTTGAGGCAGCGACTGCCATAGATCACCTCGATGGTAGGTAGGTCAGAGCCGATGATGGACTGGGCAGTGTTTACTACTTTTTGTAGACTTTCCCGCTCCTGGGCGCTCAAGTTGTCGAACCAAGCCACGATGCACCCGGTCAGCATGCTCTACTGTGCACCTGTAGAAGTTAGAGAGAGTCCTCCTTGACATACCGATATTCATGAGTTGCATGATGGCGTCATCAGGATCATATTAAAACAGGATGTGTTGTGATTCAGCACTGAGACGCGATAAGCAGGAGAGCTCGAATGAGGCAGAGTGATAGCTGGAAGTACATATATGGTGACAATAGCGACTAAAATAATAATAGCATGTTTTAAATTGTCTTAACGAGCCCTCCAGCACGGTTTCCAAGGTCAGGGAGGCACTCCCACCAGTCAAGGGGTTTAATTTCTGAGATCTGCTGCAAGGTGTGGACATGGTCATGAATAATCCTTACATCACTTTCAATTTGTTTGTCTTGGTTCGGGAAGAAACAGCAGGATGTGTTAAGGGTTGCACACACCCTCCCCTGGGCCACTCGGAGAAAGTCCAGAGTTATCCGATATTAGATAACCATCTTGAACAGTGACTGGACTTCAGTGAAGGGCCAAAATCGCATCTACCATCCGGTTACTTACTTATTCCATGGTGGCTGAAGTACTGATGCTTGCTTTCTCCAGCTCATTTACTCCCAGGCCAGGTATCAGGGTGCGTAGTAATCCGTGCAAACCTGTATTGCAGATAACAAGTGAGTTTTCAACCTCTCTCCTGCGTCCACGCTTCACTGGGGATGGCTGACTGATTCCTGATCAAATGAGTCTGGATGGTTTTAACTCCCCAAGCATTAGGGGCAACGCATCCCACAGTACAGGTCCCAATCTAATTCGTAGGTAGGGGTTTATAAGCATTGTCACCACAAATCCAGAATACCCCGTGCTGAACAACCGTAGGTTGCTACTCAGATCAGTTCCGGCAAAATAACTTCCAGAGAACAGTCTGAGTGTGTATGTATGTATGTGTGTGTGTGTATATATGTATTTATTTATGTGTGTTTGCATGTATGTATGTGTGTTTGCATGTGTGTATGTACGTATGCAAGTATGTACGTGTGTATGTATGTATGCGTGCCATAGAATACTGCATGTCCGCCACAATCTAGGTGGACAAAGAGCTGAATGTATCCCCATTACATATTTCATGCCATTTTGCTGCTTGATCAAAGTGTCAGCCGTCGACCAATACAAAGTGATGTTATAGGTTCTGTGGCAGTGTCAAGTGGAATTAACACCAAGATGTTTAATATCAATATCGATGGCAGGGGGGTCTCCAACCTATGACCCGCAGGCTCACCACGAGATTTCATCCGGCCCGCATCAGCCTCGAAACGCGTCCCATGCTGCGGGCTATTAGGCGGGTTCCGTGGTAGCGGACAAAACAGCGCCCTAACTTGCCCCTCCCGTCTTTAATGACTGGCATTAAAAACGTTTTCCCCTCATTGACCCGACAGCTCCACGGGTACGTTTCCTTTTTTGCCCCCGGGCCAGTCCATCGCCGCCCTGCGTTGGGGGTGGGTAGTGGGGGGCGAGCATCCTGGATCCGGGGGCGGGAGAGGGCGAGGGTACCCGGCGGCGGGATGGGGGTGACCTGTTCCCCCCCCCATGTTTTGAAAGGTGGGGACAACACCCCCCGCAGGGCAGGGCACGTTCTGCACATGAATGAGAGGGCCTTGAGCAGTGTGGCAAGGCAGAGGGATTTAGGAGTGCAGTGAGATCGTTCGCTGAAAATGGTCATTGACCTTCATCTACAGGGTATTGTGTATAGAGGTTGGGCTGTTGTGTTACAGTTGAACAAGACATTGGTAAGACCGCACTTAGAGTATTGTGTTCAGTTTTGGTAACCCTGTTGTTAAACTGGAAAGAGTGCATAGAGGATTTAAAAGGATGTTGCCAGTACTTGAGAGCCTGAGCTATAGGGAGTTTGAGCAGGCTGGGACTTTATTCCTGATCTGAGAACGATTAGTTCAGGAGTCTGGTAGATGTGAGAGGAAGCTGTTTTTAAGTCTGGATAGCCGGGCTTTCAAGCTCTTGTATTTTCAGGTAGAAGAGAGAAAAGTGAATGGTCAAGGTGATGGGATCCTTAACTATATTTCCAGTCTTACTAATGCAACGTAATGTGGTGGAAGTGGCGGCGCCTAACGGCAGCGGCTCGACTGCAGTCCGTCTGTCTTTTTAAAAATTTTTGTCTAGTTAAATGTAGTTGTTTGTGTTTTTTTATATTGTTTTTAACTGTGTATATGTGGGAGGGGGAGGGGGAAACTTTAAAAAATCTCTTCCCTGTATGGAGGACCCGACCTTTCTCTGTCGGGTCTCCGTTGTTGTTGGGGCCTAGCACCGTGGAGCGGCCTCCAACCGGAACGACCTGGGGCTCAAGTCGCGGAGCCTGCGGACTACTCACCATCGTGGAGCTGGCCGAGTTCGGAGCATGGAGAGCTGTGGTGACGCGCGGCTGTGGCCCGACCCCGGAGATTTGTAGGCTCCAGCAGCAGGTCTGGTGGACGGAGACATCGGGAGCTCGCGGGTCATTGGTGGGAGACCGCTTTTCGGGGCTTCCGCAACGGCAACTTCTCCCGCCCGAGTTGCGGGGTTGAAGATGACCTGGAGCTGGGTCTAACATCGCCTGGCGCGGCTTTAATGGCCGCGGGACATATTTTCCATCGCCCGCCGGGGGCTCTGACTCTGACATCGGGATGAGAATGAGGAGTGCAGGGGGGAGACAAGACTTTGCCTTCCATCACAGCGAGGAGGAGATTCGCTGTGATGGATGTTTGTGTAAATTGTGTTGTGTCTTGGTTCTTTTTACTTGTTTGTATGACTGCAGAAACCAAATTTCGTTTGAACCTCATTTGAGGTTCAAATGACAATAAATGGTACTGTATTGTATTGTATTGTATTGTATTGTATTGTGGAGAGGTTGAGAGGTGATCTTATAGAGATGTATCATGAGGGGAATAGATTGGGTAGTTGCACAGAGTCTTTTCCCAGAGAATGGGAATCAGAAAACAAGAGGAGTTAGGTTTAATGTAATAGAAATCTGAGGGGCAACTTTTTCCACACAGAGGATGGAGGGCATATGGAATGAGCTGAGGAGGAAGTTGAGGCATGTACTAAAGCAACATTTAAAAGGTAATTTGGCATTTAAAAAATATCAGACGATTATAATACTAGCTTAAGCTAAATGGCTCCTACAGGTACATGGATAGGAAAGTGTTAGAGGGATTTGAGCCAAACACGGGCAGGCTGGACTAGCATTGATGGAGCATCTTGGTCAGCATCAAAGGGCCAGTTTCCATGCTGTATGTGGAACCACTGTTAAATGAATATTTGTCGTGGAGTGACGTGTTACTTGCTGCTTTCACGTTACATGGATTTGTTATTAATTTCTGCACGTTGTATTTACAAAGATTGATTTCAGTTTCCTGTTTCAGGATTGGTGCTACTCAATCAGTACTCTTATCTCACCCATAATTGCTCTGGTGAGCACAACAACGTCTTTTGCTGCATCCGTCTTCATTATCTTTTTTGCTCTGGGGACTTCTTCTTCTTGCGTATGGCATGCACAGCCTAAAGTTGTCGGACAACTTGTTCTATTTGATCTTATTTGATTGTGCACGCCGGGTTGATTGCATTTGTCGAAACAGGGCGGACCACGTGAAGGTTGAAATCTCCCACCCCGCTCTGGGGACGTACAGAGGTAACACTTGTACTGTGTAACTCATTATATCATGAGTTGGTGTATTATGCATCTGTACCTGACGGTGAATGAGTGTCCGTCTGTCTTTCCATGTACAGCTGATGGCTTTCTTTGTATTCTTCCAGCAACTCATCTAACTTTGTTGTCTGCATCACTTCTGTATTTTTGATCCAGGTCAGTATCCCAATTCACATTTGGATCTGTTTCTTATCAAATACACCAGGGGGCAATGTCCATACAGTCATGAAGATATTACAACAATAAATACTAGCTCAATAGAGCAGAATGGTGCAAGATTGTAATGTAATATGAAATAGTGCACAAAAAAAGAATGACAATAACAGAATGAGGTAAAGTTATGAGTAAGAGTACGCGGCAGCCCTGTAGGAACAATAAGTTCAGGAGTCTGATAGACGGGAGAAGAAGCTGCATTTAAGTCTGCTTATCTGGGCTTTCAAGCTTCTGTATCTTCAGAAGGTAGAAAAATGAAACGTACCATGAAGATGAAGTGCCAAGCCTGTGTTAGACTGGGCTGTGAACACTGCCCTCTGCCGGTTCAAGTGGTGAATAGCAGAGCAGTTGATATGCCAGGCTGCGATACATCCCATTAGAATACTTTCTGTCGTGCATCTGTACTAGTTCGTGGGAACTAAATCCCGATAGAATTATTTTTCCTGCAGCCAAATTACAAGTGTCTACATTAAAATTCTCATATCCGTCCCATTTCATGCTCAATATCAGGGAAGAGCTGAAACAATGTGATGCGTTGAACTTGAAAAGCAAACTCTGTTCTGGCATGAGGTTCATATTTTTTCGCACACGTTTTGATTTCCTTTTCTAGAGTTCCCCATCGTGTACAGCATTATAGAAGGCTTTGGATTTTTAATGGTGGTAGCAATGATCGTTTATATTCTCGTGGTTTACTTGCATCCTGAAACAAACCTCCAAAGATCGTTTTTGATTAAGAGGAGTAAGTTTAAACAATTATTTTTGAATAGTTTTGCAGATACTCTTCTCCAACTTGTATCATGTTGGAATATTCTGCTTCTGAAATTGCAGGCAGGAGCCCAACATTTTGGCTGACCTCATTGTTCTTGGATGAAATATTTAATTAGCCGTACGTGTTTGAAAAAAACCTTGGATTTTGATCACATATCAGGATATTGTGGGTCACCAATGTCAAACATTGAGCAATAAATCTCCAAGATAGGACGATGTGTGGCCAGTAGGATGCTGAGGACAGTTTCCAATGAAGCTGTTCATGAGGTCATAAGTCATAGGAGTAGAATTAGGCCACTCGGCCTATCAAGTCTACTCTGCCATTCAATCATGGCTGATCTATTTCTCCCTCCTAACCCCATTCTCCTGCTTTCTCCCCATAACCTCTGATATCGTACTAATCAAGAATCTATCTATCTCTGCCTTAAAAATATCAATTGACTTGGTTTCCATGGCCTTCTGTGGCAAAATATTCCACTGATTCACCTCCCACTGACGAAATCTATTCCTCCTCACCTCCTTCTTAACGGAACATCCTTTAATTCTGAGGCTATGACCACTAATCCTAGACACACTCTGTAGTGAATAATTCCTCACCTTACCCACTCAATCCAAGCCCTTCACTACTCGATACGTTTCAATGAGGTCCCCCTCATCCTTCTAAACTCCAGCGAGTGCAGGGCCAGTGCTGTCAAACGCTCATCATAGGTTAACCCACTCATTTCTGGGATTATGCTTGTAAAGCTCCTCTGGACCCTCTCCAGAGCCAGTACACCCTTCCTCCAATATGGTGCCCAAAATTGTTCACAATACTCCAAATGCGGTCTGACCTGCGCCTTATAGCGCCTCAGCATTACATCCCTGTTCTTGTCTTTCTCCAGAGTAGATCTGATGATTATTGTAATATTGCATAGTAGGCTGAATATAGCAGTAGGGTGATCTGGGAGGGATGGACATCCACTCCACCGCTGGAAGTCCAAGCCAGATAATCATTGTGTAAGTTACGTACCTGCCTGTGGGGATATGTATCTCACCAGGATTCCTTATTTTGCATTGTGTA
This sequence comes from Malacoraja senta, assembly GCA_038087875.1. Classification (NCBI taxonomy): domain Eukaryota; kingdom Metazoa; phylum Chordata; class Chondrichthyes; order Rajiformes; family Rajidae; genus Malacoraja; species Malacoraja senta. Next base: position 19,807 of record JAXLNO010001974.1, on the reverse strand, counting down.
TGTTACGTGCCTACCGGCGTGGATTTGATCACCACTAGGATTTGTTGTTCTGCATTGTGCATGCCTGCGTGGATTTTGTACCCACCAGCATTTGTTGTTCAGATTCAAAAACTTTGGTGAGTAAGAATTTAAGAATAAAATATGTGTATTTCAGTCTAAGAGTAACTATGGAACAGAGAGCGTATGGCTTGAATCGGCATGTTGGTAGGACCTGGATACAATCCTCTAAATGTGTCCTCGCCGACGGTACATGAGCTCCCAGCGTCTGTGTTAATGCGCACAAACGCCTCTCGTTCGGGTCGCTCGGATATCAACGGTGAACGAGTGAAATGACCAGCGGGTGATCGGCGGACGGAGGTTCCGTCAGCTGGATGGGGGTGTCAGAGACACGTCGGCGACCATTGCCTGAGTGAGTGTGTGTCTGTGCCTGAGTGAGTGTGTGTGAGTGAGAGTGTGGGTGAGTGAGTGTGCAAGTGAGAGCACGAGTGTGAGTGTCTGCCTGAGTGAGTGTATGTGTGGGTGAGTGTGTGTGTGCCTGAGTGAGTGTGTGTGGGTGAGTAAGAGACTGTGAGTGCGTGTGGGTGTGTGTGTGGGAGTGTGCGTCTGAGTGTGTGTGTGAGAGAGTGTGTGTGCCTGAGTGAGTGGGTGAGTAAGAGACTGGGTGTGGGTGTTTGTGAGTAAGAGACTGAGTGAGGGTGTGTGAGTGAGAGTGAGTGTGTGTGGGTGAGTGTGAATGTGTGCGAGTGAAACTGAGTGTGCCTGAGTGAGTGTGTGCGAGTGAAAGTGTGTGTGTGTGAGTGAGAGAGAGTGTGTGTGTGCGTGTGGGGATGAGTGTGAGTGAATGTGTGTGTGTGTGGGGGGGTGAGATGTGTATGTGAGGGCTGAGCGACGTTTCCCAATCCTGCCCCGACGCGCGAACTCCGCAGCGCTGCCGTGAGGAACAAGACCTGTCTATCCGACCCACTCCCCGCCAACCGCGTCCCCATTTACTCAACAAACAACTGGAGGCATTTTGCATTGAGATCAGAATTTTATTTCATTCTTTAAATGAGCAGTAAAGCGACGGGACACTGGCCCGGGCGGAGGGATGAGGGGAGGGGGACCTGGGTGGAGGGGAGGGGCTGGGAGGAGGGGAAGGGAAGGTTGAGTTAGCTGGGACTATTCCTTGGAGCGCAGGAGGATGAGGGGTGATCTTACAGAGGTGTATAAAATCATGAGAGGAATAGATCAGGTAGATGGACAGAGGCTCTTGCCCAGAGTAGGGGAATTGAGGACCATAGGTTCAAGGTGAGGGAAAAATATTTAATAGTAATCTGAGGGGTACCTTTCTCACACAGAGGATGGTGGATGTATGGAACAAGCTGCCAGAGGAGGTAGTTGAGGCTGGGTCTATCCCAACGTTTTAGAAGCATTTAGACTGGTACATGGATAGGACAGGTTTGGAGGGATATGGGCCAAACGCTGGCAGGCGGGATCAGTGTAGCTGGCACTAGCACTACCCTCACTCCACCTACTCCCCTCACTTTCCATCACGCCCCCTCTCTCCCCTCACTCTCTTCATTCCCCTACTCCCCTCACACCCCCACTCTCCCTAAATCTCGCTCACTTGCCTCACTCACCCTACTCCCCTCACTCCACCTCACGCCCCTCACTCCCCCGACTCCCTTCACTCTCCCTCACTATCTGCTCACACTCCCCTCACATTCCATCACTCCCCCTACCACACACCCCTCACTCCCCTCATTCCGCTGGCTCCCCTCCACCTCACTCTCACTCACTCTCCCCTCACTCTCCCTCACCGCCCCGCGCTCACTCTCCTTTTACTCCCCCTCCTTCACTCTTCCCCATCTCCCCCCTCCCCTACCACTCCCCTTCTCACCCCTCATCTTCCTGTACTGCTCTGACCCAGGACTAAATCTGATCCATTCATGCCTCTCGCTGTGTGGTGTTGTGGGTGAGGGAAGGGGTGCCAGACCTCACCTCCCTGCCACACAATCTCTTGCAGGTCATGACTAGGGGGACTCTGTCTCTGTTGCGATTAGGGGGAGGGGGGAGGTGTGGGGTACCGAGGAGACACAAGTGAGGGCCGCATCTATGTTCCCCAAAGAATGAGGACATCTCGAATGCCCCAGTATGGAACACCTCATCTTTGGCGCAGATGCGGCGTAGACGGAGGGATTGACATTTGGCGGTAGAGCCATTGCAGGAAGCAGGGTGGGAAGAAGTGTAGTCGATATAGTTGTGGGAGTCAGTGGGTTTGTTATAGACGTCAGTCAATGTCTGGGCCGTTTGGACATGTGGTGGTGGTGGCTGTGAGGAGGAGCAGAGCTATACGATTGTTGGACAGAGGAGCTTTCTCTCCTTGGATCCCAAGGGATCTAACCTTCCAGAGCAGCTTACATGCAGAACCTTGTCAAATGCTTTACTGAAGTCCATGTAGACAACATCTACAGCTCTGCCTTATCGACCTTTATGGTCACATCTTCAAAAATCTCAATCACAATTCTGAGACACGACCTCTGTTGGAATAATTTTACACAAGACGTGAGTTACTTTCAAACTGTTACTACATTATTAGCAATAACTTGTCAGACAAGGAGAACAGTCAAGCAAGAGACTGTCCTCATGATACAAAGAATGCAATATTTTAATATCTTCTTTGAAAACATAATACCATGATTAGTCACGTACACTTGTTTATAGGGTTAACTTTTCTGATCCAACATTCATTAACTTTCCACTGAAAAACGGGTGTCTTTATCTGTGTGGGATATTTCAAGGAATAGCCGTGTGGCCTTGAGTTCACAAGCTCTTCTTTTTATTAAGCGAACTTGTTATCTTGACACACCTCCACCAGGAATATCTAGCCGTTCACTGGAGTAAAGTTCGATATATAACCATGTAACAATTACAGCACGGAAACAGACCATCTCGGCCCTTCGAGTCCGTGCCGAACACTTACTCTCACCTAGTCCCATCTACCTGCACTCAGACCATAACCTTCCATTCCTTTCCCGTCCATATACCTATCCAATTTATTTTTAAATGATAAAAACGAGCCTGCCTTCACCACTTCCACTGGAAGCTCATTCCACACAGCTACCACTCTGAGTAAAGAAGTCCCACCCATGTTGCCCCTAAACTTTTGTCCCTTAATTCTCAAATCATGTCCTCTTGTTTGAATCTTCCCTGCTCTCAATGGAAAAAGCCTATCCACGTCAACTCTGTCTATCCCTCTCATCATTTTAAAGACCTCTATCAAGTCCCCCCTTAACCTTATGCGCTCCAAAGAATAAAGACCTATATTGTTCAACCTTTCTCTGTAAATTAGGTGCTGAAACCCAGGCAACATTCTGGTAAATCTCCTCTGTACTCTCTCTATTTTGTTGACATCTTTCCTATAATTTGGCGACCAGAATTGTACACCATATTCCAGAATTGGCCTCACCAATGCCTTGTACAATTTTAACAATACATCCCAACTTCAATACTCAATGCTCTGATTTATAAAGGCCAGCACACCAAAAGCTTTCTTTACCACCCTATCTACATGAGATTCCACCTTCAGGGAACTATGCACAGTTATTCCTAGATCCCTCTGTTCATCTGCATTCCTCAATTCGCTACCATTTAGAAACATAGAAACATAGAAAATAGGTGCAGGAGGAGGCCATTCGGCCCTTCGGGCCAGCACCGCCATACATTGTGATCATGGCTGATCGTCCCCTATCAATAACCCGTGCCTGCCTTCTCCCCATACCCTTGATTCCACTAGCCCCTAGAGCTCTAACTCTCAAATCCATCCAGTGATTTGGCCTCCACTGTCCTCTGTGGCAGGGAATTCCATAAATTCACAACTCTCCGGGTGAATTTTTATTTCTCACCTCAGTCTAAAATGACCTCCCCTTTAGTCTAAGACTCTGGCCCTTGGTTCTGGACTCGCCCAACATTGGGAACATTTTTCCTGCATCTAGCTTGTCCAGTCCTTTTAATTTTTTATGTTTCTATAAGGTCCCCCCCTCATCTTCCTAAACTCAAGTGAATACAAGCCTAGTCTTTTCAATCTTTTCTCATATGACAGTCCAGCCATCCCAGGGATCAATCTCGTGAACCTACGCTGCACTGCCTCAATCACAAGGATGTCCTTCCTCAAATTAGGAGACCAAAACTGTACACAATACTCCAGATGTGGTCTCCCCAGAGCCCTATACAACTGCAGAAGAACCTCTTTACTCCTATACTGAAATTCTCTTGTTATGAAGGCCAACATTCCATTAGCTTTCTTCACTGCCTGCTGTACCTGTAAGCCAACTTTCAGTGACCGGTGTACAAGGACGCCCAGGTCTCGCTGCACCTCCCCCCTTACCTAACCTAACCCCATTGAGATAATAATCTGCCCCCTTGTTTTTCCCGCCAAAGAGAATGACCTCACATTTATCTATATTATACTGCATATGTCACGCATCTGCCCACTCACTCAACCTGTCCAGGTCACCCCGCAACCCTCCTAACATCCTCTTCACAGTTCACCCAGCTTTGTGTCATCCGCAAACTTGCGAGTGTTGCTCCTAATTCCCTCTTCCAAATCATTAATATATATAGTAAACAGGTGCGGCCCCAACACCGAGCCTTGCGGCACTCCACTCGCCACTGCCTGCCATTCTGAAAAGGACCCGTTCACTCCTATTCTTTGCTTCCGGTCTGCCAACCAATTTTCTATCCATGTCAACACCGTACCCCCAATTCCATGTGCTCTAATTTTAGTCACCAGTCTCCCGTGCGGGACCTTATCAAAGGCTAGATAAACTACATCCACTGGCACCCTTTCATCCATTTTACTTGTCACATCCTCAAAAAATTCCAGAAGATTAGTCAAGCATGATTTCCTTTCATAAATCCATGTTGACTTGGACTAATCATTTTACTGCTATTCAAATGCTCCATTATTACCTCTTTAATAATTGACTCCAGCATCTTTCCCACCACCGAAGTCAGGCTAACTGGTCTGTTATTCCCCGTTTTCTCTCGCTCCTTTCTTGAAAAGTGGGATAACATTAGCTTTCCTCCAATGGGATAACATTAGCTTTCCTCCAATCCACAGGAACTGATCCTGAATCTATTGAACATTGGAAAATAATCACCAATGCGTCCACTATTTCTAGGGCCACCTCCCTGAGGACCCGGGGATGCAGACCATCAGGCACAGGGGATTTATCATCCGTCAGTCCCATTAGCCTACCCAATACTATCGTGGTGCAGCCTGGGAAAACACTGAATGGTATAATTTGATATTATTACCACCAGTAGGCCAATATCTGTATACCTACCCAAGCAATCTATTAGATGACGATGCCGAAGCGCCACAGACACTCGCCCTCCTCGGGGCCTGCACTGTCAATCGCCTCAATCAATATTGAAGGCTTCTCCAGATGCAAGGCAGACATACTAGCGACAGCGGCCAAACGCTTCGACTTAGTGTGCATGCAGGAACCCACATCGGCCCTACACAACACCGACCAGCCATCCCTGGAATGAAGCTGGTGACCAAGATCCGACACAGACAGTATGGGTCAGCTGTATTCAGCAGACCAAACCTCGTGATCGAAGAGGTCTGCACCCACACCACCGAAGGGCAAATGGAAACCATCACAGTCGCCCTCCCAAACATCTCTCACATCAGTGTATAAAGCCCCCCAAAGTCCGTTCCTCCACTCTGAACTGCCAGACAGATGCAAGAGGAAATACCACATTAGCATTGGGGACTTCAATGCCCATAGCTCATTGTGGGGCTATGAAGTGAACAATCAAGATGGAGATGAAGTCGAAACCTGGCTCGAGTCGAAACTCCTGACCCTGATCCATGACGCCAAACTGCCAAAATCTTTTCACAGTGCCAGATGGAAACGAGGATATAACCCAGACCTTGTTTGTGTGAGCAGCGAACTATCATCCAGAGCTGTGAAAGAGGTCCTGGACCCTATCCCCCCCCATACGCAACACCGGCCAATTACCATAACCATCCGATCCGCTCTCCAAGCAACAACCGTCCCCTTCCGCAGAATCTGCGGAAGTCCGACTGGCTGTCATTCCAACAGGAGATCGAAGACTCCATCCCCAGCATTCCATCACACCCAACAACTATACCATGTTCATAGAACTGCTGAAAAGGTCAGCCAGGCGACATATACCAAGAGGATGCCAGACCGAGTACATCCCCGGGCTCTCAGAAACATCCAGCGATCTACTGAAAGCCTACCACAGGGCATACCACGAGGGACCCTTTCTCCTCCACCACCATGGAACTCGGAGAGATCCTGTTGAACACAGTCGGGGAGGACCGAAGGCAAGTCTGGAAGGAGTTGATAGAAAACACCAACATGACCAATAACAGCAGGAAGGCATGGGCCACAATCCGCCGCCTCGGCGAAGACCATACCACACCGCCCACGCTCACAACAGTCACAGCAAACTCAGTTGCAGCACAGCTGGTGGCAAACGGTCGTAGCCAAAACCGGCGCAGACCCACAGGAGAATACCGCCGGACAGCGGTAACAGACCGCCTGCAACCAGCCAGCGCTCTCACCAAGCCCTTCGACCTAGAAGAACTCGAAGCTGCAATGAGCATGCTGAAGCCTGGGAAAGCAGCAGGAATCGATGATGTACTGACGGAAATGATACAGCACCTTGGACCTAAAGCAAAGATCTGGCTCCTGGCAATGCTGAACTCATGCATGGCACAGAAAACAACCCCACCTGTATGGAGAAAGGCCAAGACTGTCGCAATTCCAAAACCAGGAAAGGACCCATCATCCCCAAAGAGCTACAGACCCATTTCCCTCCTCTGCATCACCTACAAGCTCTACGAGAGGCTACTACTCCAACGCCTTACGCCACTTATAGACTCCAAGCTTACTAAAGATCAAGCTGGCTTCCGCCCTGGCCGCTCCTGTGCCGGGCAGCTACTGAAACTCACCCAACACATTCAGGACGGTTTTGAGTGCAAACTCATCACCGGAGCAGCTTTCATAGACCTCACCGCTGCTTACGACACTGTCCAGCACCGCATCATGATCAGGAAACTTTTTGACATGACTGGTGACCTCGACCTGTGCCAAGTCATCAAAAGCCTTCTAAACAACAGGCGCTTCTTCGTCCAACTAAACGACAAGAAGAGCAAATGGAAAGCCCAAAAGAATGGCCTACCACAAGGCAGCGTACTGCCCCCCCTCCTCTTCAACATCTACACCAATGACCAACCACTTCCCCCACAATGCCGCTGCTTCATCTATGCTGATGACCTCTGCATCACCACCCAACAGGAGAACTTCCAGAAGATCGAGCCTGTCCTGGAAAGCGCCCTCCAAGGGATGACAACCTACTACAATAACAACCACCTGAAACCCAACCCATCAAAAACCCAACTATGCAGCTTCCATCTTAAAAATCGAGATGCAGGAAAACAACTGAGCGTTTCATGGGATGGCCACAAACTCTCCAACCACTTCCACCCCGTGTACCTCGGAGTCACACTCGACAGAACACTCTCTTTCAAAACCCACCTTCAGAACACCAAAGCCAAGGTAACCACTCGCAACAACATCCTGCGCAAACTGGTAAACTCAAAGTGGGGCGCTGATCCACCAACCATCCGTGCAACTGCCCTAGCCCTGTGCTTCTCCACAGCTGAATACGCATGCTCAAGCTGGAGCCGCTCCCACCACACCAAACTGGTTGACACAGCCCTCAATGACACCTGCCGCATTATCACGGGATGCATAAAGACAACGCCAGTCCCGTGCCTCTACGCCCTAGCTGGTATCGCCCCATATCGGACGATCCATCGTCGCCCAAGACGAGCGGAGAGCACAGGAGATCGATACCAGGCACCCCCTGCACTGACACACAGCACCTCCACCCCGACTGAAATCCAGAGCCAGTTTCTTGCAGACAGTCCCACCTCTCCAGACAACCAAAGAAACAGCAAGGACCAACATCTGGAAAGATGAATGGAACCAGCTCAACACACGAGCCCACGACTGGATGGAGAGAGGAATCACTCCGACTGAATGCCTCGCCAGCGGGCACGACCTCCCATGGCCAACCTGGAAGACCCTCAACAGATTACGAGTGGAGCAGGGGAGGTGTAAAGCATGGAACTACCAGGCAGAAGACACATGCAGCTGTGGAGCAGTACAGACAATGTCCCACCTACTGGAGTGTGACGACGCCCCCCAGTGCAGCCCCCAGGACCTGGCTGAACCGACTCGACCAGCTGTGACCTGCGCCAGATACTGGCAGAACGACATCTGAGATTGCAACGGACTCGAAGAAGAACCCAATACTATTTCTCGCCTAATGAAAATTTCTTTCAGTTCCTCTACCCCACTAGATCCTCTGTCCTCCAGTACATCTTGGAGATTGTTTGTGTCTTCCTTAGTGAAGACAGATCCGAAGTAACTATTCAACTCTTCTGCCATTTCCTTGTTGCCCATAATAATATCATCCGTGTCTGCCTTCAAGGGACCCACATTTGACTTTGCTACTCTTTTTCCCTTAACATATCAAAAGAAGCTTTTACTGTCCTTCTTTATATTCCTCGCCAGCTTCCCTTCATACTTCATCTTTTCAGCCCGTATTGCCCGTTTTGTTTCCTTCTGTTGTCCTATGAAAGTTTCTCAATCCTCTGGCTTCCAGCTACACTTTGCTGTGTTATACATCTTTTCTTTTAGTTTTATTCTATCGCTAACTTCTCTTGTCAGCCACGGCTGCCTCGACTCCCGTTATAATCTTTCTTCCTTTTTGGAATGATCCTGCGTCTTCCGGATTATGCCCAGAAATTCCTGCCATTGCTGTTCCGCAGTCATTCTTGCTAGGATCCCTTTCCAGTCGACTTTGGCCAGCTCCCCTCTCATGCCTTCATAGTCCCCTTTGTTCAACTGCATCACTGCCACATCCGATTTCACGTTCTCCTTCTCAAATTATATTATGATCACTACCTCCAAGCGGTTCCTTTACCTCGAGTTCTCTTATCATATCTGGTTCATTGGACAACACTAAATCCAGAATTGCCTTTTCTCTGGTCGGCTTCATTCCAAGCTGCTCTAAGAATCCATCTCGGATGCATTCTACAAACTCTCTTTCTTGGGGTCCTGAACCAACCTGATTTTCCCAGTCTACCTGCATATTGAAACCCCCCATCACCACAGTGGCATTACCTTTGTTACATGCCAGTTTTAACTCCTGCTGCAACTTACACCCTACATCCGGGCTACTATTTGGGGGTCTGTAGATAACACCAATTAGTGTCTTCTTGCCTTTACAATTCCTCAACTTCAATCTACAGTGACTCTATCTATTGCTGCAAAAACTATCCTGCACACATGTTACAAACTCCAAACCATCCAGCCCTTTTACAGAATGTGTTTCCCATTCTATGTGTGGAAAATTGAAATCTCCCACAATCACTACCTTGTACTTACTACTATTATCTGCTATCTCCTTACATATTTGCTCTTCCAATTCTCGCTCCCCATTAGGCGGTCTATAATATACCACTATAAGTGTGCTACACCTTTCCCATTTCTCAGTTATACCCAAATAGCCTCCCTGGACGAGCCCTCTAATCTATCCTGCCAAAGCACTGCTGTAATATCTTCCGTGACAAGGAATACAACACCTGCACCTCTTGCCCCTCCAATTCTATCACACCTGAAGCAACGAAATCCTGGAATATTTAGTTTCCAATCACAGCCATCCTGCAACCTGGTTCCCCCCCCCCCCACCCCCCCCCCATGTTTTGAAAGGTGGGGACAACACCCCCCCCCCCCCCCCCCCCCCCCCCGCAGGGCAGGGCACGTTCTGCACATGAATGAGAGGGCCTTTAGCAGTGTAGCAAGGCAGAGGGATTTAGGAGTGCAGTGAGATCGTTCGCTGAAAATGGTCATTGGCCTTCATCTACAATGTATTGAGTATAAAGGTTTGGCTGTTGTGTTACAGTTGAACAAGACATTGGTGAGACCGCACTTAGAGTATTGTGTTCAGTTTTGGTAACCCTGTTGTTAAACTGGAAAGAGTGCATAGAGGATTTAAAAGGATGTTGCCAGTACTTGAGAGCCTGAGCTATAGGGAGTTTGAGCAGGCTGGGACTTTATTCCTGATCTGAGAACGATTAGTCCAGGAGTCTGGTAGATGTGAGAGGAAGCTGTTTTTAAGTCTGGATAGCCGGGGCTTTCAAGCTCTTGTATTTTCAGGTAGAAGAGAGAAAAGTGAATGGTCAAGGTGATGGGATCCTTAACTATATTTCCAGTCTTACTAATGCAACATAATCTGGAGAGGATGAGAGGTGATCTTATTGAGATGTGTCATGAGGGGAATAGATTGGGTAGTTGCACAGAGTCTTTTACCCAGAGAATGGGAATCAGAAAACAAGAGGAGTTAGGTTTAATGTGAGAGGTCAAAAATGTAATAGAAATCTGAGGGGCAGCTTTTTCCACACAGAGGATGGTGGGCATATGGAATGAGCTGAGGAGGAAGTTGAGGCATGTACTAAAGCAACATTTAAAAGGTAATTTGGCATTTAAAAATATCAGACGATTATAATACTAGCTTAAGCTAAATGGCTCCTACAGGTACATGGATAGGAAAGTGTTAGAGGGATTTGAGCCAAACACGGGCAGGCTGGACTAGCATTGATGGAGCATCTTGGTCAGCATCAAAGGGCCAGTTTCCATGCTGTATGTGGAACCACTGTTAAATGAATATTTGTCGTGGAGTGACGGTGTTACTTGCTGCTTTCACGTTACATGGATTTGTTATTAATTTCTGCACGTTGTATTTACAAAGATTGATTTCAGTTTCCTGTTTCAGGATTGGTGCTACTCAATCAGTACTCTTTTATCTCACCCATAATTGCTCTGGTGAGCACAACAACGTCTTTTGCTGCATCCGTCTTCATTATCTTTTTGCTCTGGGGACTTCTTGCGTATGGCGTGCACAGCCTAAAGTTGTCGGACAACTTGTTCTATTTGATCTTATTTGATTGTGCACGCCGGGTTGATTGCATTTGTCGAAACAGGGTGGACCACGTGAAGGTTGAAATCTCCCACCGCGCTCTGGGGACGTACAGAGGTAACACTTGTACTGTGTAACTCATTATATCATGAGTTGGTGTATTATGCATCTGTACCCGACGGTGAATGAGTGTCCGTCTGTCTTTCCAGTGCACAAGCGGCATGTACAGCTGACGGCTTTCTTTGTATTCTTCCAGCTACTCATCTTTAACTTTGTTGTCTGCATCACTTCTGTATTTTTGATCCAGGTCAGTATCCCAATTCACATTTGGATCTGTTTCTTGTCAAATACACCAGGGGGCAATGTCCATACAGTCATGAAGATATTACAACAATAAATACTAGCTCAATAGAGCAGAATGGTGCAAGATTGTAATGTAATATGAAATAGTGCACAAAAAAAGAATGACAATAACAGAATGAGGTAAAGTTATGAGTAAGAGTACGCGGCAGCCCTGTAGGAACAATAAGTTCAGGAGTCTGATAGACGGAGGAAGAAGCTGCATTTAAGTCTGCTTATCTGGGGCTTTCAAGCTTATGTATCTTCAGAAGGTAGAAAAATGAATAGGGAATGATCAAGGTGACAGGATCCTTGATAATATTTCCTGTCTTACTAAAGCAACGTACCATGAAGATGAAGTGCCAAGCCTGTGTTAGACTGGGCTGTGAACACTGCCCTCTGCCGGTTCAAGTGGTGAATAGCAGAGCAGTTGATATGCCAGGCTGCGATGCATCCCATTAGAATACTTTCTGTCGTGCATCTGTACTAGGTCGTGGGAACTAAATCCCCATAGACTTATTTTTCCAGCAGCCAAATTACAAGAGTGTCAACATTAAAATTCTCATATCCGTCCCATTTCATGCTCAATATCAGGGAAGAGCTGAAACAATGTGATGCGTTGATCTTGAAAAGCAAACTCTGTTCTGGCATGAGGTTCATATTTTTTCGCACACGTTTTGATTTCCTTTTCTAGAGTTCCCCATCGTGTACAGCATTATGGAAGGCTTTGGATTTTTAATGATGGTCGCAATGATCGTTTATATTCTCGTGGTTTACTTGCATCCTGAAACAAACCTCCAAAAATCGTTTTTGATTAATAGGAGGAAGTTTAAACAATTATGTTTGAATATTTTTGTAGATACTCTTCTCCAACTTGTATCATGTTGGAATATTCTGCTTCTGAAATTGCAGGCAGGAGCCCAACATTTTGGATGATCGGTAGTGGGGAAACTGTTAGAGTCAGTTATTAAAGATGGGATAGCAGCACATTTGGAAAGTGGTGAAATCATTGGACAAAGTCGGCATGGATTTACGAAATGTAAATCATGTCTGACAAATCTTATAGAATTTTTCGAAGATGTAACTAGTAGAGTGGATAGGGGAGAACCCGTGGAGGTGTTGTATCTGGACTTTCAGAACGCTTTCGACAAGGTCCCACATAAGAGATTAGTATACAAACTTAAAGCACACGGTATTGGGGGTTCAGTATTGATGTGGATAGAGAACTGGCTGGCAAACAGGAAGCAAAGAGTAGGAGTAAACGGGTCCTTTTCACAATGGCAGGCAGTGACTAGTGGGGTACTGCAAGGCTCAGTGCTGGGACCCCAGCTATTTACAATTTATATTAATGAACTGGATGAGGGAATTGAAGGCAACATCTCCAAGTTTGCGGATGACACTAAGCTGGGGGGCAGTGTTAGCTGTGAGGAGGATGCTAGGAGACTGCAAGGTGACTTGGATAGGCTGGGTGAGTGGGCAAATGTTTGGGAGATGCAGTATAATGTGGATAAATGTGAGGTTATCCACTTTGGTGGCAAAAACAGGAAAGCAGACTATTATCTAAATGGTGGCCGATTAGGAAAAGGGGAGATGCAGCGAGACCTGGGTGTCATGGTACACCAGTCATTGAAAGTAGGCATGCAGGTGCAGCAGGCAGTGAAGAAAGCGAATGGTATGTTAGCTTTCATAGCAAAAGGATTTGAGTATAGGAGCAGGGAGGTTCCACTGCAGTTGTACAGGGTCTTGGTAAGACCACACCTGGAGTATTGCGTACAGTTTTGGTCTCCAAATCTGAGGAAGGACATTATTGCCATAGAGGGAGTGCAGAGAAGGTTCACCAGACTGATTCCTGGGATGTGAGGACTTTCATATGAAGAAAGACTGGATAGACTTGGCTTATACTCGCTAGAATTTAGGAGATTGAGAGGGGATCTTATAGAAACTTACAAAATTCTTATGGGGTTGGACAGGCTAGATGCAGGAAGATTGTTCCCGATGTTGGGGAAGTCCAGGACAAGGGGTCACAGCTTAAGGATAAGGGGGAAATCCTTTAAGACCGAGATGAGAGGAACATTTTTCACACAGAGAGTGGTGAATCTCTGGAACTCTCTGCCACAGAGGGTAGTTGAGGCCAGCTCATTGGCTATGTTTAAGAGGGAGTTAGATGTGGCCCTTGTGGCTAGGGGGATCAGGGGGTATGGAGAGAAGGCAGGTATGGGATACTGAGTTGGATGATCAGCCATGATCATGTTGAATGGCGGTGCAGGCTCGAAGGGCCGAATGGCCTACTCCTGCACCTATTTTCTATGTATCTATGACCTCATTGTTCTTGGATGAAATATTTAATTAGCTGTGCGAGTTTGAAAAAAAACTTGGATTTTGATCACTCATATCAGGATATTGTGGATCACCAATGTCAAACATTGAGCAATAAATCTCCAAGACAGGACGATGTGTGGCCAGTAGGATGTTGAGGACAGTTTCCAATGAAGCTGTTCATGAGGTCATAAGTCATAGGAGTAGAATTAGGCCATTCGGCCAATCAAGTCTACTCTGCCATTCAATCATGGCTGATCTATCTCTCCCTCCTAACCCCATTCTCCTGCTTTCTCCCCAAAACCTCTGATATCGTACTAATCAAGAATCTATCTCTGCCTTAAAAATATCAATTGACTTGGTTTCCATGGCCTTCTGTGGCAAAGTATTCCACTGATTCACCTCCCACTGACGAAATAAATTCCTCCTCACCTCCTTCTTAAAGGAACATCCTTTAACCCTGAGGCTATGACCACTAATCCTAGACACACTCTAGTGAATAATTCCTCTCCACACCCACTTAATCCAAGCCTTTCACTATTCGATACGTTTCAATGAGGTCCCCCTCATCCTTCTAAACTCCAGCGAGTGCAGGCCCAGTGCCGTCAAACACTCATCATAGGTTAACCCACTCATTTCTGGGATTATGCTTGTAAAGGTTCTCTGGACCCTCCCCAGAGCCAGTACACCCTTCCTCCAATATGGTGCCCAAAATTGTTCACCATACTCCAAATGCGGCCTCACCAGCGCCTTATAGCGCCTCAGCATTACATCCCTGTTCTTGTCTTTCTCCAGAGTAGATCTGATGATTATTGTAATATTGCATAGTAGGCTGAATATTGCAGTAGGGTGATCTGGGAGGGATGGACATCCACTCCACCGCTGGAAGTCCAAGCCAGATGACTTCCAAGCATTTACAATTGTCGTCTGGGCTGGCCTCCTACAGAGGGCGTGGACAATATTGTGGAAATCTGAATCTACATGAATTACATTTACAGTTTTGTCCAGAGCAAGGCCAACTTGTAATCCAGTTGATCCTCACCCCAAAACATCAACTGTCGATTGATTCTGTGAGTTCATCCAGCAATTTTGTTCTGTTGCTCTTGATTCCAGCATCTACAGTCTCTTGCGCCTCCAACGTACTATCCCACTACGGCAGCACTAATGCTTTATCCGTTTTCATTCACTTTCTCCGACACGATGCGCTTAAATAGGTGAGGCATAGAAGCATTCAAAATTAATAGGCATCAAATTGGATGAGAGTATTTGGGCCAAAGGACAGGCATGGCCGTGGTGTGCTGATGGGGTTGTTTCAGTGATTCTATGAATATATGTCAGTGGGATGACAACAATAAACAGACAATGCACAGAAATTCATAAAGATCCATTACTGAAGTAACAGTGAAATATGTTTGGGTTGTGGGGTATATGTACATGCTCGTGCATCTACCTGCGTCACGGCCTCTAATGGAATCTCTTTGACAGAACATCGTTATGTTTTCCTGGTGTATGGAGTCCTGTCAATGTTCATTGCAGCTGTACCAATTTACAGAGCCCATTACAACAGTGAGTATTGATGCTGATGTGAACAGCACAAACCCTGATGATTACTTTGTATTGTGTGTCAGGCTCAGCATGTTGTGTCCAGCAGCCCAAATCTCTTTAGCATTTCCTTTGTCAGTGCACAATCATCCTTCACCAGACTCCTGTCCAATTCACAGAGATCGCCTCGCGCGGCTTAAAATCAACTGCGGGATCTCCAATCGCCCGGCGGGAGCTCCAACATCGGGAGCCTCGATCACCTCAATGCAGCAGTTTTGACTGCCTGACCGCGAGAGAAGAAGCAAGTAAGTGATAAGACTTCGGAGAGAGTGGTCTGAAGAAGGGTTTCGGCCCGAAGCGTTACCTATTTCCTTCGCTCCATAGATGCTGCTGCACCCGCTGAGTTTCTCCAGCATTTTTGTGTACCAAGTGATAAGACTTGTTTTACCTTCCATCACAGTGAGGAGCTGACTGAAGGAGAGTCACTGTGATGGATATTTGTGTAAATTGTGTTAATTGTGAGTTTTGTTCTACCACGAGTACTCAATAACCAAAAATCTGTAGCCTCCTTTTGCTCTGGTATTTTATTTCATTCACATGTTTATTCGATAATGTGTATTTATTAATGTTTGAAGTATTATGTGTCAGTCCTCACTGTCACTGCATGTGACAGCTCCCTCTACTTGTAGGCATTCTGCCTGCAGGGATCAGAAGGCAAGCAGCAACTCTGGCACTATCTCATCGTGCCATGGAAGCAGCTCACCTCCTCTATCAGGCTATCAGTAGAGAGCAGAGGGAGCCCGACTGACGTCCCGTCACCTCTTTGCTCCACATGGAAAACTACTCCTAACATCCATCCAGCCAACTGAGACAAAAGCACACTGGATAGCCACCAAGTGGTCACAGGAGTGGAAGGCAACCTCATCTCCATTACACAGTGACATCTCTTCACCAGATAAAGGCTGTCCAGGGTTTGAGCTCCCCAGAGGAGCATGGGTGAATCTCTACAGACTTTGTACTGGAGTTGGCATGTGGAGATGGGGACTCCGCCAGAGCCCAGCCTGTGAATGCGGAGCAGAACAACAGACAGCCAACCATGTCTGGGTGCCCGCTCTACGACCCACCAAATGGAGCTCAGGGCCTGGCAGACATTGACGGCAACAGAGACAACAACCGGCTGCTCAACACCCGGCTTGAGATCTAACTATTCCTTTGGTTTATGTTTCATTTGCAAGAAGAAGATTGTATGTCATTTTGTCACTTGCGGGCAGAGAACCAAGGCAAATTCCTTGTATGTGAATACTTGGACAATAAACGTATTCATTCATTTATTCATTCTTATCACTGCATGGTAACGGAATTTTGAAAAATAAAGAAATTCAATTCAATTTAATTCAATTGAATTCACTATAGAGAAATGGTAAGAGTGGACAATGAGAATAGAAAATAGACAATAGGTGCAGGAGTAGGCCATTCGGCCCTTCGAGCCAGCACCGTCATTCAATGTGATCATGGCTGATCATTCCCAATCAGTACCCCGCTCCTGCATTCTCCCCATACCCCCTGACTCCGCTATCTTTAAGAGCCCTATCAAGCTCTCCCTTGAAAGTATCCAGAGAACTGGCCTCCACCTCTGAGGCAAAGAATTCCACAGACTCACAACTCTCTGTGAGAAAAAGTGTTTCCTCGTCTCCATTCTAAACGGCTTACCCCTTATTCTTAAACTGTGGCCCCTGGTTCTGGACTCCCCAACATCGGGAACATGTTTCCTGCCTCTAGCATGTCCAAACCCTTAACAGCCTTATATGTTTCAATAAGATCCCCTCTCATGCTTCTAAACTCCAGAGTGTACACGCCCAGCTGCTCCATTCTCTCAGCATATGACAGTCCCTCCATCCCAGGAATTAACCTTGTAAACCTACGCTGCACTCCCTCAATAGCAAGAATGTCCTTCCACAAAATAGGGGACCGAAACTGCACATAATACTCCAGGTGTGGTCTCACTAGGGCCCTGTACAACTGCAGAAATACCTCTTTGCTCCTATGCTCGACTCCTCTTGGTTATAAAGGCCAACATGCCAATCACTTTCTTCACTGCCTGCTGTACCTGCATGCTTACTTTCATAGACTGATGAACAAGGACCCTCCACATCCCATTGTACTTCCCCTTTTCCCAACTTGACACCATTCAGATAGTGATCTGCCTTCCTGTTTTTGATACCAAAGTGGATAACCCCACATTTATCCACATTAAACTTCATCTGCGATGCATCTGCCCACTCCCCCAACCTGTCCAACTCACCCTGCATTCTCATAGTATCCTCCTCACAGTTCACACTGCCATCCAGCTTTGTGTCATCTGCAAATTTGCTAATGTTGCTTTGAATCCCTTCATCCAAATCATTGATGTATATTGTAAATAGCTGCAGTACCAGCACCGAGCCTTGCGGTACCCTACTAGTCACTGCCTGCAATTCTGAAAGGGACCCGTTAATCCCTACTCTTTGTTTCCTGTCTACCAACCAATTTTCTATACATGTCAGCACTCTACCCCAATACCATGTGCCCTAATTTTGCCCACTAATCTCCTATGTGGGACCTTATCAAATGCTTTCTGAAAGTCCAGGTACACAGTATCCACTGGCTCTCCCTTGTCCATTTTCCCAGTTACATCCTCAAAAGATTCCAGTAGATTATTCAAACATGATTTCCCCTTTGTAAATCCATGCTGACTCGGACCGATCCTGCTAGTGCTATCCAAATGTGCCGCTATTTCATCTTTTATAACTGATTCTTAAAAAGTGGGATAACATTAGCTACCCTCCAATCCACAGGAACTGGTCTATAGAACATTGGAAAATTATCACCAATGCATCCACGATTTCCAGAGCCCCTTCCTTAAGTACCCTGGGATGCAGACCATCAGGCCCTGGGGATTTATCCTGAGGAATATGCCCTTAATGAACTGATCCTGCAACTAGAAATACCTGCCATTGTTCCTAGAAATACCTGCCATTGTTGATCCACTGTCATCCCTGCTGGGGTATCGTTCCAGTCAAGTTTGGCCAGCTCCTCCCTCATGGCTCCTTTGTCCCCTTTATTCAACTGTAACACTGACACCTCCGAACTACACTTCTCCCTCTCCAATTGTAGCTTAAACCTGACAATATTATGGTCACTACCTCCTAATGGCTCCTTAACCTCAAGTTCCTTTATCAAATCCAGTTCATTACATAAGACTAAATCCAGAATTGCCTTCTCCCTGGTAGCTCCAACACAAGCTGCTCTAAGCATCCATCATGAAGGCACTCCACAAACTCCCTTTCTTGGGGTCCAGTACCAACCTGATTTTCCCAGTCTACCTGCAAGGATAAAGAAGTGAGGCGGACTGATGGAGAAAGATCTGACAAGCAATAGATGGAGCCTAGAAAGGAATATGAAAGCAGCAAAAACAAAGTGATGGATGACCTCAGCGGGTCAGGCAATGTCTATGGAAGGATGTGGACAGATGATGTTTCAGGTTTGAAGAAAGGTTCTCGCCCTAAAAGTTATCTGTCCATTTCTTTCCACAGGTGCTGCCTGGCCCATTGAGTTCCTATAACATTTGTTTTTTAGCTCAAGATTCAGCATCTGCTGCATTTTGTGTCTCCACATTAAAACAACACTGTGCAAATGAGTTGGTTAGTCTTATGCAAGGCTCAAACTTCCTCCCAATCCAACTTCACTATTGCCCCCACCAGCAATGTCCCTGTGTGCCTGCTATAGGGCGAGAGTGGAGTAGTGATAGTGGCTTGGGAACTAATTGGGAACTAATTGGATGAGGGCGGTTGGATGAGAATTGGGAGCCAATGGTTGAACTGAGATGGCGTGGACTGAGCTGAAAATGTGCGGACAAATTTATGATTAGGGGGAGGTGGGTGTACAGGAACGTGTGCACCAAAGGTGGCGGAAGGTGATGAGTGTTGAATGCTGAAGATAGTGGCAATAAAAGGTGAAGATGTGGAAGGAGGATGCGTCAACTATTAAGAAAGCAACTACTATGTTCAGAATTGGCAGGGTGGTGCAGCGGTGGAGTTGCTGCCTTATAAATGCAGAGAATAGACAAACATTTAATTGTACTGTTCAGGTGCCCACACACTCCTGGCATATGTAATTAAAAGACTCTTTCTATAATTCTAAAAGGAAATTGAACTTTCCAAATGCAAACACACTTCTGACTTACAGGATGAAAATACTCCTTCTATGACTCTATTACACTGGATGAAAAGATGAGAGATGAATGTTATACGGTAATTACAAACACTTTCTTAGGTGCAGTCTGAATTTGTGCAGTATCTGGTTTGCTCTCTCAAGTTACCAGGCAAGGTCAGCCTCTGAGATCTTCCTAATGCCTTCCCCGACTGACAGTCCACCTGTGAGTGTAGACTGATACCTACATCCATATAGCTTGTCTTGCAGACCTGAAACAAATTGCAGAAGCAGAGAGATCCCATCGACCGACACAAGAGTTAAAATGGTACGTATAGTACCTAGTAGTGATATTTGCATACTTGAGTCTACTCCAAAACTAGTCATGCATTGTTTATCCATGCTACATGTT
>JAXLNO010001973.1:269168-326574 GCA_038087875.1 Malacoraja senta | reverse complement strand
CAGTGGATCGGCAAGGCCAACACACGGGACCAAGTGGAGCGTGGCCGCGGCTCCGGACAGCGGACACACGGGAACGAAAACCCGGCAACGTCCCCGTCAGCTGCAGCAGAATTAGGGAGAGCCTGGTCCATCCGTCCATCGATAGTCACTGACCGCGCTGCAACGGCACCGGCACTCCGATCCCCCACCGGCACCCCGGCCTCCCAACGCCCCTCCAACGGCACCCCGACCCCCCGCCACGCCGCCGCCCTGGCACCTCGAGCCCCCCACCGGCACCCCGAGCCCATCCCCTCCCCCCGACTACCTGGCAACGTTCCCGTCAGATGCATTAGAATTGGGGACAGTTTGGTCCTTCCGCCCACTCAGAGTCACTGACCGCGCTGCAACGGCATCGGCACTAAAAAAAAACCGACCCCCCCTGACCCCCACCCCCCCCCCCCGGCCAGGGGACAGACGGCCCTGGGTCCGTGAGCGTGGAACCAATCAGTGTGGAGGCCGGATGCTGGGACAGAAGAAGGGTCGCTGTACTGGCAGCCAGAGTATGTGCTTACCTGATGTTCACCGCGTGTACTCCAGAAGACGTTGCGTGGCAACAGTACCGGTCAGGGGTCGTGACCACGACTGTCGTGGCAACTCTCTATCGAAACGACCATTCCGCCTATTGTCGCGGGTGACTGCTCGTTCCATTGCCGCCATTTACCCCGCTCGTCGCCTTATCTCTTCTCCCCTGAAGCAGGCAGGTCGGGCACTATCGGAGCCGGGTCTGACATTATTAAACTTGCAGCCGCGCACCGACTCCAACCCTCCTGATCTTTGGCTGAAAGTTGAGCTGGTGTTCTGCCCCGGAGAACGTGTTCAGTAATGCCCAGTGTCCGTTCCCTTCTCTTCCCGCAGTGAATTTAGTGGCGATTGTGATCCTGTCCCGGGGAAAGTGCGGCCTCTCCACATGCACCACTCGCTACCTGGTGGCCATGGCAGCGGCCGATCTACTGGTCATTATCACCGAGGTCATCTTTTATCAGATCAAATATCATTACTTTTTTTGGAGTTTCCTGACCATCACCCCTGTGTGCAGAGTTAACGCTGTACTGCAGCCTGCTTCTGCAGACTGTTCTGTCTGGTTCACCGTCACTTTCACCTTTGATCGGTTTGTCGCCATTTGTTGCCAGAAGCTGAAGACAAAATATTGCAGCGGGAAAACTGCGGCAGCGGTTCTCGCAACAGTCGGCGTTCTGTTCTGTCTGAAAAACGTTCCCCGCTACTTCATACGGGAACCCAGATATATTATTGACAATGTCCCGTGGGACTGTGTCACGATGGACAGTTATTACACTGACCCCGGGTGGGTGGCATTTGACTGGCTCGACGCGGTTTCAACTCCGTTCATCCCTTTCGCTGTAATCCTGCTGCTCAACGCTCTGATAGTCCGGCACATTTTAGTGGCCAGTCGGGTTCGTAAGGGGCTGAGGGGGGAGAGCAAGGGGGAGAACCGCAGTGACCCGGAGATGGAGAGCAGGAGGAGGTTGTATTCTTCGTCTATTATCAGATCACAGGAAATGCAAATGATTGGAATGATTCTCATTGGATCGTTAGCAACGTCGGGTATTTGCTGAGGAATGTCAGCTGCTGCACGAACACATTTATTTACGCGGTGACACAGTCCACGTTCAGGGAGCAGGTGATGAGCGCGGTGAAATGTCCGCTCACCTCAGTGTATCGGCTCATTGATAAATCCGCGCCCTCAGCGCCCCCCAGAGGCGGCCGCAGTCTCTCCGCTGCGGGCTCCGGCTCCTGACATTCACCGCCAGATCTTCCATGCGTCAGTCCCGGGCTGACAAGGTCAGGATCGAAGCCGGGTGGGCAAGTTGGGCCGAAGGGCCTGTTTCCGCGCTGTGGGTCTGAGGCAAGAGATGAGTTTGACAAAATGGCCTCGTGCCCGTGTCTGTAACCCCATCCCCTCCGGCCCCGACACCGCTTCTCTTTCTAAACTAAATAGTTAAACTGAAAACTAAACATGTTCCCTCATTCTCCCCATCTCCGCCCCCTTCTCCACTTTGTTATAATACATTACAATAATAAACTAAACTACGATCTAAAAGACTCTACCCCCTCCTTTTTATAATAAATGTACAATAAATTAAACTCATATTTGTAACACCCTCTCTCTCCCTCCCCTACCTTCCCTCCCCCCCCCCCCCCACTTCATAAGAATAGTTACAATAAAACATTAAACTAAACTCATATTTTGATACCACCTCCACCCTCTCTCTCTCCCCTCACGCAACCACTCTCCTCTCTCTCCCACCCTCTCTCCTCTCTCTCTCCCTTCTCTCTCGCCTTCTCTCTGTCCCCCCTCTCACCCACTCTCTCCCTCTCGCCCTCTATCTCTCTTTCTGTCCCCTTTCTCCCCAATCTCTCTCCCTTCCCCAATCTCTCTTCCCCACACTTCCCCCTCTCTCTTCCCATCCCCCATCTCTCTCCACTCCTTTGACTGAATAAACTAATCTTACAATAAATGTACAATAATAAACCAAACGAATATTTGATACCATCTCCCCTCCCTCCGCTTTATAATAAAGTTAAACTCATATTTGTTACCCCCTCTCTCTCCTTACCCTTCCTTCCCCCCTCTACCTCTCCACCCTCTCTCTCTCCCTTCTTTCTCTCCCACCCCATTTCTGTCCCGCCTCTACTTTATAAGAATACATTTACAATAATATATAAACTAAACTAACATCTGACATCCGCTACACCCTCTATATCCCCATATAGCTCTAATCCCTCTCTCTCTTTCTCTTTCCTTCTGCTCACACTTTAGTTCCCCTCTATCTCCCCCTCTCTCCTCCATCTTACCCTCTCCATCCTTTTCTCCCCTGTTTCTCCCCTCCCTCTAACACCCCCCCCCCTCTCTCTTCACCTCTCTTTCTTTCCCCATTCTCTCTCTATATCCCTCCCTCTCTCTGATCTTAAACGCCACCAGCAATACAGTGTAGATGTTGACCATGAAGGGGACTCTGGATATGGGAGAGGAATTGTGATTCTTCGTGGACACGGGGAGGAAACGGTGTATTGATTATGGATGATCAGCACAGGGCACTGATTATGGATGATTAGCCATGATCAAAGGGCCAGATGCCAGGCTCGAAGGGCCAGATGCCCTACTCCTGCACCTATTGTCTATTGGTTATTGTCTATTGTCTATTGAAACGGCCACTTTCTCGCCCTCCGCTGGGAACAGGAGGCAAAAATCGGCCATCTTGAAACAGGCCCCAAACTCTCGCCCTCCTCTCCTTGATCAGCTTTTTCGCTTTTTACTTCAGAAATACCGCGTGGAAACAGGCCCTTCCGCCACCCGTGTCAACCGGCCATACCCCCCCTCTCTATTATTCCCCTCTCGCTCTTTCTGAAAAAGAGCTAATAGTCAAATCTAATAGTCAAACCTAAAATGGAGTCTTTCTTCTACAAAAGCATGGACTAGTTGAACAAAGAATGGCTCGGTGCCAAGTCTGAATGACTTTGTAAATTATATGGAACACAATATGGAGGGCAGGTTGACTTTTCATTAAAGTCATTAAGATGGCAGCCTGCAGTAATACCATTTGCTTCTTCAAGGCCATAAAGAAGCCGAGATTGAAAAAAAGTAGCTGATGCTCCAGAGATAAGTAATAACTTGTCATTGGTCGAGCTCCATTTGGACCCAGCTTTCCTATATTGTGAAAGGCTACAGAATCTTTCAGTCATGCCATATTCAGACGGTAGGAGTGTTTTACTGATAAGAAACATGTATAATTGTGCTAACTCGGCATTGTCCTGTGAGTGGAGCACGAGAAGCACTGAGCAACGTTTGTGCTCATTGTAATCTCGCCGCTTCCGGCTGACGATTGGATTAAAGATTGCCTTCAACGGTTGTTGATATCTGCTTTTTAAGAAACACATTTTCACATCAGAGATACCGTGTGGAAACAGGCCCTTCAGCCATCCGAGTCCGTGTCGACCAGCCATACACTCCCCCCTCTCTATCTTACCCCTCTCGCTCTCTCCCCCTCTCTATCCCCCACCCCATATCTCTATCACCCTCTCTATCTCTGCCCTCTGTACGTCTAAATTAAACTCTCCTCTGTACCCCTGTCTCTCTAACGCCTCTCCCTGTCTCTCCCCCCCCACACCCTCCCCGTTTTCTATCTCTCTCCCTCTCTCTCACCCCCCTCTCTCTCCCTCTATCTCTACCCCCTCTATCTCCCTCTCCCCTCTCTCTCTCCCCCTCTCTCTCTCCTTCTCTCTCTCTCTCCCCCTTCGTTAGTTTAGAGACACAGCGCGGAAACAGCTCCTTCGGCCCACCGGCTCCGCGCCGACCAGCGATCCCTGTACATGAACACTATCCTACACTCACCACGGACAAATTTTACATTTACCAAACCAATTAACCTAACCTCCGTACAGAAAGTCTCTCTCGCTCTCTCTCTCTCTCTCTCTCTTTCTCCCTCTCCCCCTCTCTCCCTCTCAACCCCTCTCCCCCTCACTCTCTCTCTCTCTCTCCCCCTCTCTCCCTCTCCCCCTCTCTCTCTCCCTCTCCGTCTTCCTGTCCAAACCAATGAACCTACAAACCTGTACGTCTTTGCAGTTTGGGAGGAAACCGAAGATCTCTGAGAGGTCGCAGTTCACGGGGAGAACGTGCAAACTCTGTACAGATAGCCCCTCTCCTCCCTATCTCTCACTCCTCTCCCTCTCCCCCTTTCTCTCTTTTTTCTCTCCCTCCCTCTCTCTCTTCCCTGTGTCTATCCCCCCTCTCCCTCTCCCCCTCACTCTGATTTGAAACACCACCACCAATCCAGTGTAGATGCTGACCATCAAGGGGACTCTGGATACGGGGTGGAATGGTGATTTTTCGTGAACACGGGGGGGTTGGGGCGGGGGGAGAAACGGCCATTTTGTTGCCCTCCGCTGGGAACAGGAGGCAAAAGTCGACCATCTTGAAACAGGCCCCAAACTCTCACCCTCCTCTTCCTGCTTCACTTTTCCCTTTTTACTTCAGAGATACAGCGCAAAAACAGGTCCTTCGGCCCATCGAGTCGACCAACCGACCAGCAATCTACCGTTGACACACTTGTTTACTTTAGTGACACAGCGCGGAAACTAAACAAATATTTGATACTCTTTTAAACTAATATATGTTACCCCCCTCTCTCTCCCTCCTCTTCCGTCCCCCTCTGCCCTCTCTCTCCTCCCTCTCACTCTCCCGTCTTACACTCCCCCGTCTTTCTCTCCCCTCTCCAATTTATCAGAATGTATCTCCCCTACCCCCCTCTCTCCCTCTCCCCTCCACTTTATGAATACATTTACAACAATAAATTAAACTAAACTAATATCTCCCCTACCTCCCTCTCTCCCTCTCTCTTTGCACCTTTCTCATTGCCCCCTCTCTTCCCCCTCTCTCTGTCCCCCACTCTAGCCCCCCTCTCTCTCACTCCCCTTCTCTCATTCCCCCTCTCTCTCCCCCTCTCTCTCACTCACCTCTCCCGCTCTTCCCACTCCCTCTCTCTCTCACTCACCTCTCCCTCTCTCCCCACTCCCCCTCTATCTCCCCCTCTACTTTATAAGAATACATTTACAATAATCAATTAAACTAAACTAATATTTGACCTTCCTCTCTCTCCCATCTTCCCCATTCCTCTCCTCTCTCCCCTCTCTTCCCCCCTTCCTCTCTCCTCTCTCTTCCCCCTTTTTCTCCCCTCTCTCTCCCCTCTTTCCAACTTCCTCTCCCTCCCCTCTTCACACAGACTCATTCACACACACAGACCCATTCACATACACACACACACAGACTCATTCACATACACACACAGAGACTCATTCACACACACATACACACACACATACACATACTCATTCACACACACACACACAGACTCATTCACACACACACTCATTCACACACACATACGCACACGCACACTCATAGACTCATTCACACACACATACACATTCACTCACACACAGACTCATTCACACACACACATACAGACTCGTTCACACACAAACACACACAGACTCATTCACACACACAGATTCATTCACACACACACAGAGAGTCATTCACACACAGACTCATTCACACACATACACACACAGACGCATTCACACACACACACACACATATGGACTCATTCACACACACATACAGACTCATTCACGCACAGACTCATTCACACACACACACTCATTCACACACAGACTCATTCACACACAGACTCATTCACACACACACACACAGACTCATTCACACACACACATTCACACACACACAGACTCATTCACACACATACACAGACTCATTCGCACACACACTCACACACACACACACACAGACTCATTCACACACACAGACTCATTCATACACACACACACACATTCACACACACACACACACATTCACACACACAGACTCATTCACACTCACACACACACACAGACTCATTCACACTCACACACACACACATTCCCACACACACTCACATACATACACACACACACACACATTCACACACACAGACTCATTCACACACACAGACTCATTCACACACACACACACATACACACACACACACTCACTGATTCACACACACACACACAATACGAAAATGCCAAGTAACTTCAGAACGTGTTGAATATACAGTGTGTAAAACGAATCTTTAAAGCTTGCTGTGGAGGCTGCTGCTGAAACAAAATGCTGCTTTTAAATAACATCTAACAAACACACTCACCATACACAGAGCAGTAAAGTCATGAATTATTCAGCAGCGGCTGCACTTGCCGCCATCTTGACGTCACCATCCCGCTGCTTCCCACGAATCGGAAATGACGCACTCAGCGCCATCTTGCCGCTAGCCGGAAGTGACGTCATCGACGCCATCTTGCAACCAAGCGAAAAACAGAATGTGCCAATTTTAAAATTAAACACAGTTCTGATCTAATAAAATGTTTATTCATGCTTTATCCATCTGAAAACTGTTGCAAACATTTTAAAAGCCAACAGAAACAAATTTGCAAACTCTTTACAACCAAAACATTTCCTGTAAACATTTTATATTTTACATTTTATTTTAAACATAAACATAAACATTTACATAAACATTTTACATTTTACAAATACTTTACAACCAAAACATTTCCTGTAAACATTTTTTTGACAGCCAACAGAAACAAATTTGCAAACTCTTTACAACCAAAATCTTTCCTGTAAACATTTTTTTAACAGCCAACAGAAACAAATTTGCAAACTCTTTACAAACCAAAACATTTCCTGAAAAAAACAGACACACACACTCACAACCAATACTAAAATGCCAAGTAACTTTAGAACGTGGTAAACATACAGTGTGTAAACCGAACGATTCAAACGTTTAAAGCCTCCTGCAGAGACTGCTTCTGAAACAAAAACATGCTTTAAATAACGTCCAACAAACACACTTACCATAGACAGTGCAGTCAGCTCTCTTGTATTCTTCAGCAGCGCCTGCACTCTGTGTCTTCTGCAGTCAGCGCCATCTTGCCACGAACCGGAAATGACGCACTCAGCGCCATCTTGCCGCTAACCGGAAAGACGTCATCGACGCTATCTTGCAGCCAAGCGAAAATCACAGAATGAGCGCCAATTTAAAAATTAAACAGTTCTGATCTAATAAAATGTTTATTCATGCTTTATCCATCTGAAAACTATTGCAAACATTTTAAAAGCCAACACAAACAAATTTGCAAATACTTTACAACCAAAACATTTCCAGTAAACATTTTACATTTTACATTTTATTTTAAACATAAACATAAACATTTACATAAACATTTTACAAATACTTTACAAACAAAACATTTCCTGTAAACATATTTTTAACACCCAACAGAAACAAATTTGCAAACTCTTTACAACCAAAACATTTCCTCTAAACATTTTTTTAACAGCCAACAGAAATAAATTTGCAAACTCTTTACAACCAAAACATTTCCTGTAAACATTTTTCAACAGCCAACAGAAACAAATTTGCAAATACTTTACAGCCAATACGTTTCCTGTAAACATTTTTTAACAGCCAAGAGAAACAAATTTGCAAATACTTTACAACCAATACATTCAGTGTTATTCACAGCTCAGAGAGCCGTGACCCTCTGCCTTCCTGGGTCTGGCAGAGACTGAGTGAGGCACGACACTTGCGGGTTTTATAATCCCTCCCTCTGCCGCCAGCGGGGGCAGCAGAGAGAATGGGGAATATTTTTAAAACGTTCATATTTCTCTCATTTTCCATCGATGGGAAATATCCTCTGGTCCAGGAAGGCGAAGCGGGGCTCTGAGCGAGGTGGCCAAACATGACGGCCGTAGGTGGCGGCGTTCTCTCGGACATCGCACCACAGTGGGCCAAAAGCAATCAAGATCAGACTTTTAGTAATATAGATAATCTTGTTGTCGAGCTAGCTAGCTACCTAGTTATCTACCAGCCAGCTATCCAGCTATGTAGATATCTAGCTACCTACCTACCTAACATTCTAGCATTCCAGCTATCTAGCCATCCAACTATCGAGATATCTAGCTATCTAACTACATAGCTATCTAGTTAAATATTGCTCTCTGTCTGTCTGTCTGTCTGTCTGTCTGTCTATCTATCTATCTATCTATCTATCTATCTATCTATCTATCTATCTATCTATCTATATTATATCGGTCTATCTGTCTGTCTGTCTGTCTGTCTGTCTGTCTGTCTGTCTGTCTGTCTGTCTGTGTCTATCTGTCTGTCTGTCTGTCTGTCTGTCTGTCTGTCTGTCTGTATGTCTGTCTGTCTATCTATCTATCTATCTATCTATCTCTCCGGCTATGCAGCTATCTAGATGGCTGTCTAGCTATCTAGCTATCCAATTATCAATCTAGCTATGTATCTATCTGGCTGCCTATCTATCTTTCGATCCTGCTACACATCAAGCAACCTAGCTATCTAGTTGTCCCGCTATCGAACTAGCTAGGTAGCTATCCAACTAACTGGCTATCTAGCTATCTGGATTGCCAACTATATACCTAGCTATGTAGCTCTCTAGCTGTCTCGTATTGGTGTGGCGGGATATATTTCTGGAAGGGATATTACTGTGGATGTGCTACAGTACTGCGGTGGGAATTATCCAGGTACCTTCATATATAGCTATCTGGTTATCTATATAGCTAGATATCTAGGTATCCTGCTCTCCATCTAGCAATATAACTAAATATCCCGCTATCTTGCTAACAAGCTCTCCAGATATCTAGCTAACAGACCATATAGCTATCTATCTAGGAGCTATCTAGCCATCCAAATGTCTAGCTATCTAGCTACTTAGTTATCTATAGAACTAGGTATCTAGTGAATTAGCCTGCTAGCTAGCTATCTAGTCCTTGCCATAGCTTTCTAGCTATCTAGCTATCCAGCTATCTAGCGGTATACACACCTAGCTATCTAGCTATCTAGATATCGAGCAATCTAGCCATCTAGATACCTAGCTATACCTACCTATCCAGCTAACTAGTTTGTTATCTGGCTATCGAGCTATCCAGATCAATCTATCCAGATCTGTCTGTCTGTCTGTCTGTCTGTCTGTCTGTCTGTCTGTCTGTCTGTCTGTCTGTCTGTCTGTCTGTCTGTCTGTCTGTCTGTCTGTCTGTCTGTCTGTCTGTCTGTCCAACTATCAAGCTAGCTTGCTACCTATCTGCCTATGTAGCTACCTATCTACCTATAGCTAGACATCAGGATAGCTCTAAAGCTATCTACCTATCTAGACACCTAGCAATCAATCTATTTAACTATATAACTATCTAAATATATAGCCATCCAGCTATCTAGCTTTCTCGCTAGCTAGCTATCCAGCTATCGTTCTAACCAGCTATCTAGCAATCTAGCTACACAGCTATTTGGCAATCTGGCTATTTAGCGATCTAACTAGCAAGCTAGCTATTTATCTAGCTAGATAATATAGCTCTCTAGCTATCTAGCCAACTATCTAGCTAGGTTTCTAGCTCTTCTCTCCGGAGATGCCGCCTGACCCGCTGAGTTACTCCAGCATTTTATGTCTACCTCAGCTATATTTCTATCGAGATATCTATCTAGCTGGCTACCTAACGATATTGCTATCTATCTCTCCAGCTATCTATCTAGCTACATATCTAGATATCCTGCTACCTAACTATCTAGCTGTGTAGCTCTCTGACGATCTACTTAGCTATCTAGCTAGCTGGCTATCTAGTCATAGCCCCGGCTATCTAGCAAGATATTTAGGTATCCTGGTCTTTAGCTATCTGGGTATCTCGCTAGCTGGCTATCTATCTATCTATCTACATTGCTGGGTATCTAGCTCGCTTTGCTATCTAGCTATCCATTTAGCTGTCCGACTATGCGGCTATATAGCTGGCTATTTAAATATCTAGCTGCCCAGTTATCTTCCAAGTTACCAGCTGTCGAGCTATCTAGCTATCTAACTATCTAGCTACCCTGCTACCTATCAACCTAGCTAGCTATCAGTTAATTATCTAGCTGTCGAACGAGCTAGCGAGCTAGCTAATTAACTAGCTATCTAGTTATCTAGATAGAACTGGATACCAAGCTATGTAAGGCTTTAGCTAACTAGTTGTCTAGTATTGGTTAACTAGCTAGATATCCGGATAGCCGGGTAGCTATATAGTTAGATAGCAAGATGCCTCTATATCTAGCTAGATAGAGAGATATGTTGATAGATAGATAGACAGACAGACAGACAGACAGACAGACAGACAGACAGACAGAGAGACAGACAGACAAACAGGCAGACAGACGGACAGACGGACGGACGGACGGACGGAGGGAGGGAGGGAGGGAGGGAGGGAGGGAGAGAGGGAGAGAGAGAGAGAGAGAGAGAGAGAGAGAGATAGATAGATAGATAGATAGATAGATAGATAGATAGATAGATAGATAGATAGATAGATAGATAGATAGATAGATATATAGATAGATAGATAGATAGATAGATAGATAGATAGATAGATAGATAGATAGATAGATAGATAGATAGATAGATAGATAGATAGATAGATAGATAGATAGATAGATAGATAGATAGATAGATAGAGAGATAGATTTGATAGATAGATAGATAGATAGATAGATAGATAGATAGATAGATAGATAGATAGATAGATAGATAGATAGATAGATAGATAGATAGATAGATAGATAGATAGATAGATAGATAGATAGATAGATAGATAGATGCAGGAGGAGGCCTGCCTTCTCCCCATATCCGTTGATTCCACTAGCCCCTAGAGCTCTATCTAACTCTCTCTTAAATCCATCCAGTGATTTGGCCTCTACTGCCCTCTGTGGCAGGGAATTCCACAAATTTACAACTCTCTGGGTGAAAACGTTTTTTCTCACCTCAGTCTTAAATGGCCTCCCCTTTATTCCAAGACTGTGGCCCCTGGTTCTGGACTCGCCCAACATTGGGAACATTTTTCCTGCATCAAGCTTCTCCAGTCCTTTTATAATTTTATATGTTTCTCTAGATCACCCCACATCCTTCTAGACTCCAGTGAATACAAGCCTAGTCTTTTCAATCTTTCCTCATATGACAGTCCCGCCATCCCAGGAATCAATCTTGTGAACCTACGATACACTGCCTCAATCACAAGGATGTCCCTCGTCAAATTAGGAGACCAAAACTGTACACAATACTCCAGATGTGGTCTTACCAGAGCCTTATACATAGATACATACATAGATACATAGAAATTAGGTGCAGGAGTAGGCCATTCAGCCCTTCGAGCCTGCACCGCCATTCAATACGATCATGGCTGATCATCCAACTCAGTATCCCGTACCTGCCTTCTCTCCATACCCCCTGATCCCTTTAGCCACAAGGGCCACATCTAATTCCCTCTTAAATATAGCCAATGAACTGGCCTCAACTACCCTCTGTGGCAGAGAGTTCCAGAGATTCACCACTCTCTGTGTGAAAAAGTTTTTCCTCATCTCGGTCTTAAAGGATTTTCCCCTTATCCTTAAGCTGTGACCCCTTGTCCTGGACTTCCCCAACATCGGGAACAATCTTCCTGCATCTAGCCTGTCCAACCCCATAAGAATCTTGTACGTTTCTATAAGATCCCCTCTCAATCTCCTAAATTCTAGCGAGTATAAGCCAAGTCTATCCAGTCTTTCTTCATATGAAAGTCCTGACATCCCAGGAATCAGTCTGGTGAACCTTCTCTGCACTCCCTCTATGGCTATAATGTCCTTCCTCAGATTTGGAGACCAAAACTGTACGCAATACTCCAGGTGTGGTCTCACCAAGACCCTGTACAACTGCAGTAGAACCTCACTGCTCCTATACTCAAATCCTCTTGCTATGAAGGCCAACATACCATTCGCTTTCTTCACTGCCTGCTGCACCTGCATGCCTACTTTCAATGACTGGTGTACCATGACACCCAGGTCTCGCTGCATCTCCCCATTTCCTAATCGGCCACCATTTAGATAATAGTCTGCCTTCCCGTTTTTGCTACCAAAGTGGATAACCTCACATTTATCCACATTATACTGCATCTGCCAAACATTTGCCCACTCACCCAGCCTATCCAAGTCACCTTGCAGTCTCCTAGCATCCTCCTCACAGCTAACACTGCCCCCCAGCTTAGTGTCATC
The DNA here is from genome assembly GCA_038087875.1 of Malacoraja senta. Classification (NCBI taxonomy): domain Eukaryota; kingdom Metazoa; phylum Chordata; class Chondrichthyes; order Rajiformes; family Rajidae; genus Malacoraja; species Malacoraja senta. Next base: position 313,894 of record JAXLNO010001973.1, on the reverse strand, counting down.
CGCAAACTTGGAGATGTTGCTTTCAATTCCCTCGTCCAGATCATTAATATAAATTGTAAATAGCTGGGGTCCCAGCACTGAGCCTTGTGGTACCCCACTAGTCACTGCCTGCCATTGTGAAAAGGACCCGTTTACTCCTACTCTTTGCTTCCTGTTTGCCAGCCAGTGCTCTATCCACATCAATACTGAACCCCCAATACCGTGTGATTTAAGTTTGTATCCTAATCTCTTATGTGGTACCTTGTCGAAAGCCTTCTGAAAGTCCAGATACAACACATCCACTGGTTCTCCCCTATCCACTCTACTAGTTACATCCTCGAAAAATTCTATAAGATTCGTCAGACACGATTTACCTTTCGTAAATCCATGCTGACTTTGTCCAATGATTTCACCACTTTCCAAATGTGCTGCTATCCCATCTTTAATAACTGACTCTAGCAGTTTCCCCACTACCGATGTTAGACTAACTGGTCTGTAATTCCCCGTTTTCTCTCTCCCTCCCTTCTTAAAAAGTGGGGTTACGTTTGCTACCCTCCAATCCTCAGGAACTACTCCAGAATCTAAAGAGTTTTGAAAAATTATCACTAATGCATCCACTATTTCTGGAGCTACTTCCTTAAGTACTCTGGGATGCAGCCTATCTGGCCCTGGTGATTTATCGGCCTTTAATCCATTCAATTTACCCAACACCACTTCCCGACTAACCTGGATTTCACTCAGTTCCTCCATCTCCTTTGACCCGCGGCCCCCTGCTATTTCCGGCAGATTATTTATGTCTTCCTTAGTGAAGACGGAACCAAAGTAGTTATTCAATTGGTCTGCCGTATCCTTGTTCCCCATGATCAATTCACCTGTTTCTGACTGCAAGGGACCTACATTTGATTTAACTAATCTCTTTCTCTTCACATACCTATAAAAACTTTTGCAGTCAGTTTTTATGTTCCCTGCCAGTTTCCTTTCATAATCTATTTTCCCTTTCCTAATTAAGCCCTTTGTCCTCCTCTGCTGGTCTCTGAATTTCTCCCAGTCCTCTGGTATGCTGCTTTTTCTGGCTAATTTGTACGCATCATCTTTTGCTTTGATACTATCCCTGATTTCCCTTGTTATCCACGGATGCACTACCTTCCTTGATTTATTCTTTTGCCAAACTGGAATGAACAATTTTTGTAGTTCATCCATGCAGTCTTTAAATGCCTTCCATTGCATATCCACCGTCAACCCTTTTAGAACTAATTGCCAGTCAATCTTGGCCAATTCACGTCTCATACCCTCAAAGTTACCTTTCTTTAAGTTCAGAACCGTTGTTTCTGAATTAACAATGTCACTCTCCATCCTAATGAAGAACTCAACCATATTATGATCACTCTTGCCCAAGGGGGCACGCACAACAAGTCTGCTAACTAACCCTTCCTCATTACTCAATACCCAGTCTAGAATAGCCTGCTCTCTCGTTGGTTCCTCTACATGTTGGTTTAGATAACTATCCCTCATACATTCCAAGAAATCCTCTTCCTCAGCACCCCTGCCAATTTGATTCACCCAATCTATATGTAGATTGAAGTCACCCATTATAACTGTTTTGCCTTTGTTGCACGCATTTCTAATTTCCTGTTTGATGCCATCCCCAACTTCACTACTACTGCTAGGTGGCCTGTACACAACGCCCACCAGCGTTTTCTGCCCCTTAGTGTTTCGCAGCTCTACCCATACCGATTCCACATCCTCCAAGCTAATGTCCTTCCTTTCCACTGCGTTAATCTCCTCTCTAACCAGCAACGCCACCCCACCTCCTTTTCCTTTCTCTCTATCCCTCCTGAATATTGAATATCCCTGGATGTTCAGCTCCCAGCCTTGGTCACCTTGGAGCCATGTCTCCGTGATCCCAACTATATCATAATCATTAATTGCTATCTGCACGTTCAACTCATCCACCTTATTACGAATGCTCCTTGCATTGAGACACAAAGCCTTCAGACTTGTTTTTACAACGCTCTTACCCCTTATACAATTATGTTGAAAAGTGGCTCTTTTTGATTTTTGTCCTGGATTTGTCTGCCTGCCACTTTTACCTTTCACCTTGCTACCTATTGCTTCCGCCCGCATTTTACACCCCTCTGTTTCTCTGCTCACCCATTTAAGAACCCCACCACCTCTTATTCTCTGTTTATTATTGTTTTCTTCTTTCCCCCCTACATGTTGGGTCTGAGTGCTTTCCTTCTCTGCCTCCTGCCTCACACACTGTCTAATAGCATTCTCTATTTGAGTCCCTCCCCCCAACCATTCTAGTTTAAAGTCTCCCCAGTAGCCTTTGCAGATCTCCCCGCCAGGATATCGGTCCCCCTCAGGTTCAAGTGCAACCCATCCTTTTTGTACAGGTCGAACCTTCCACAAAAGAAGTCCCAATGATCCAGAAATTTGAATCCCTGCCTTCTGCACCAGTCCTTCAGCCACGCATTTATCCTCCACCTCGCTCCATTCCTACTCTCACTGTCGCGTGGTACAGGCAGTAATCCCGAGATTGTTACCTTTGCTGTCCTTCTCTTTAACTCCCCTCCTAACTCCCTAAATTCTCCTTTCAGGACCTCTTCTCTTTTTTTACCTATGTCATTGGTACCTATATGTATCACGACCTCGGGCTCCTCTCCCTGCCCTTTCAGGATGTCTTGGACACGTTGGGACACATCACAGACCCTGGCACCAGGGAGGCAAACTACCATCCGTGTCTCCCGACTGCGTCCACAGAATCGCCTGTCTGACCCCCTAACTATAGAGTCCCCTATTAATATTGCCCTCCTCTTCTTTTCCTTACCCTTCTGAGCAACAGGACCGGTCTCTATACTGGAGGCCCGGCCGCTGTCGCTACCCCCAGGTAGGCTGTCCACCCCAACAGTGCTCAAACAGGAGTACTTATTGTCAAGGTGTACAGCCACCGGGGTACTCTCTAGTCCCTGCCTGTGCCCCTTGCCTCTCCCAACCGTGATCCACTTGCCTGCCTCCTGTGGTGTTGGAGTGACCACATCCCTGTAACTCCTCTCAATGACTTCCTCGCTCTCCCTGACCAGACGGAGGTCATCGAGCTGCTGCTCCAGGTTCCTAATACGGTCCATTAGGAGCCCCATCTCGATACACCTGGCACAGATGTGGACGTCTGGAGGGCTATCAGACTCCATGACTTCCCACATCTGACATCCAGAACAGTAAACTGCCCTGGCCGTCATACTCCCCTTACCCTGGATAGAATATAAAACAAACTGATAGAATACAAAACAAACTGCTACAATACAAAACAAACTGCTACAATACAAAACAAACTGCTACAATACAAAACAAACTGCTACAATACAAAACAAACTGCTACAATACAAAACAAACTGCTACAATACAAAACAAACTGCTACAATACAAAACAAACTGCTACAATACAAAACAAACTGCTACAATACAAAACAAACTGCTACAATACAAAACAAACTGCTACAATACAAAACAAACTGCTACAATACAAAACAAACTGCTACAATACAGTACAATCAGCAGGGATCTGACTCCCAATCAGCTGCTCTCTCTTATCTGCGTCCACCAATCAGCGGCTTCCTCAAACCCACTTGTTTTTGAAGTGGAACGTTGCCGATTTGGGTACTCCTTTTTAAGTCCTACCGCTCGGTTGTAGCTCCTCCCTCAGCGACCTCTGCAACGGCTTTCGGACCTCTGTAAGGAACAAGCCCCCGCGCTCCTTTTTAAGTCCTACCGCTCGGTTGTAGCTCCTCCCTCAGCGACCTCTCCAACGGCTTTCGGACCTCTGTAAGGAACAAGCCCCCGCGCTCCTTTTTAAGTCCTACCGCTCGGTTGTAGCTCCTCCCTCAGCGACCTCTCCAACGGCTTTCGGACCTCTGTAAGGAACAAGCCCCCGCGCTCCTTTTTAAGTCCTACCGCTCAGTTGTAGCTCCTCCCTCAGCGACCTCTCCAACGGCTTTCGGACCTCTGTAAGGAACAAGCCCCCGCGCTCCTTTTTAAGTCCTACCGCTCGGTTGTAGCTCCTCCCTCAGCGACCTCTCCAACGGCTTTCGGACCTCTGTAAGGAACAAGCCCCCGCGCTCCTTTTTAAGTCCTACCGCTCGGTTGTAGCTCCTCCCTCAGCGACCTCTCCAACGGCTTTCGGACCTCTGTAAGGAACAAGCCCCCGCGCTCCTTTTTAAGTCCTACCGCTCGGTTGTAGCTCCTCCCTCAGCGACCTCTCCAACGGCTTTCGGACCTCTGTAAGGAACAAGCCCCCGCGCTCCTTTTTAAGTCCTACCGCTCGGTTGTAGCTCCTCCCTCAGCGACCTCTCCAACGGCTTTCGGACCTCTGTAAGGAACAAGCCCCCGCGCTCCTTTTTAAGTCCTACCGCTCGGTTGTAGCTCCTCCCTCAGCGACCTCTCCAACGGCTTTCGGACCTCTGTAAAGAACAAGCCCCCGCGCTCCTTTTTAAGTCCTACCGCTCGGTTGTAGCTCCTCCCTCAGCGACCTCTCCAACGGCTTTCGGACCTCTGTAAGGAACAAGCCCCCGCGCTCCTTTTTAAGTCCTACCGCTCGGTTGTAGCTCCTCCCTCAGCGACCTCTCCAACGGCTTTCGGACCTCTGCAGAAGAACCTCTTTACTCCTATACTGAAATCCTCTTGTTATGAAGGCCAACATTCCAATAGCTTTCTTCACTGCCTGCTGTACCTGTGAGCCAACTTTCAGTGATCGGTGTACAAGGACACCCAGGTCTCGCTGTACCTCCCCCTTACCTAACCTAACCCCATTGAGATAATAATTTGCCCCCTTGTTTTTGCCGCCAAAGTGGATAATCTCACATTTATCTATATTATATTGCATCTGCCACGCATCTGCCCACTCACTCAACCTGTCCAGGTCACCCTGCAACCTCCAATCATCCTCTTCACAGTTCACACTGCCACCCAGCTTTGTGTCATCCGCAAACTTGCTAGTGTGGCTCCTAATTCCCTCTTCCAAATCATTAATATATATGGTAAACAGTTGCGGCCTCAACACCGAGCCTTGCGGCACTCCACTCGCCACTGCCTGCCATTCTGAAAAGGACCCGATCACTCCTACACTTTGCTTCCTGTTTGCCAACCAATGTTCTATCCATGTCAACACCCTACCCCCAATACCATGTGCTCTAATTTTATTCACCAGTCTCCCGTGCGGGACCTTATCAAATGCTTTCTGAAAGTCTCGATGCACTACATCCACTGGCTCTCCCTTCATCCATTTTACTTGCCACATCATCAAAAAATTCCAGAAGTTTAGTCAAGCATGATTTCCCTTTCATAAATCCATGTTGACTTGGACTAATCCTTTTACTGCTATCCAAATGCCCCATTATTACCTGTTTAATAATTGACTCCAGCATCCTTCCCACCACCGAAGTCAGGCTAACTGGTCTGTAATTCCCCGTTTTCGCTCTCGCTCCTTTCTTGATAAGTGGGATAACATTAGCTATCCTCCAATCCACAGGAATTGATCCTGAATCTATTGAACATTGGAAAATAATCATCAATGCGTCAACTATTGCTATAGCCATCTCCCTGAGGACCCTGGGATGCAGATCATCAGGCCCAGGGGATTTCTCATCCTTCAGTCCCACTAGCCTACCCAATACTATTTCTCGCGGAATGAAAATTTCTTTCACTTACTCAGCTCGCTAAATATCTAGATATCTAGTTGGCAAGATATCTGGTCATGTAGCTAGATAGATATCTAGATAGCAAGTTAGTTAGATCAATCTAAATAGATAGCTAGATTGCTAAGTATCAGAACTGGGCAGATAGATAGATAAAAGCTGTATGGATGGATGGATGGATGGATGGATGGATGGATGGATGGATGGATGGATGGATAGATAGATAGATAGATAGATAGATAGATAGATAGATAGATAGATAGATAGATAGATAGATAGATATATAGATAGATAGATAGATAGATAGATAGATAGATAGATAGCTAGATAGATAGATAGATAGATAGATATATAGATAGATAGATAGATAGATAGATAGATAGATAGATAGATAGATAGATAGATAGATAGATAGATAGATAGATAGATAGATAGATAGATAGATAGATAGATAGATAGAGAGAGAGATAGAGAGATAGAGAGATAGATAGATAGATAGATAGATAGATAGATAGATAGATAGATAGATAGATAGATAGAGATATAGAGAGATAGATAGATAGATAGATAGATAGATAGATAGATAGATAGATAGATAGATAGATAGATAGATAGATAGATAGATAGATAGATAGATAGATAGATAGATAGATAGATAGATCGATCAATCGATCGATCGATCGATAGTTATCTTCATAACTAGGTAACTAGCTGTCTAGCGTAGTAGCTCTGTAGCGGTCTGTCTGTCTGTCTGTCTGTCTGTCTGTCTGTCTGTCTGTCTGTCTGTCTGTCTGTCTGTCTGTCTGTCTGTCTGTCTGTCTGTCTGTCTGTCTGTCTGTCTTGTCAACTATTGAACTAAATAGATATCTAGTTATCTTGCCATCTAGCTACCAAGGTATAGAGCCAGCTGGCTGTGTAGCTGTTTAGCTATCTACCTTTCTATCTCTCGTACTACAGTATCTAGCTACCTAGCTGGATAGCTGCCCGACTCACCAGTTGTCTAGCTACCCAGCTACCTACCTATCTACCTATCTTGCTAGCTTGGTAGCTCGCTATCTAGCTATTACTCTCTCTAGCTATCCAGCTGTGTATCCGACTAGCTTGTAAGATATCCACTGATGTGGCGGGATACATTCAAGGGAGGGATTGTACTGAATGTGCGGGTGGGCATTTTATGGTACTGTGTTACCTCGCTATCTAGCTGTCTAGCTATTAGGCTATCTCAAGTTCAAGTTCACATTTATTGTTACATGCTTCCATTGGTACATTGATATTTGAATTACCATTCAGCCATACGAATAAAAAGAACACAATACACAATAGAATTCAATATAAAAATCCAACACAGCGGGATCAGCATTTCTCACTGTGACCGAAGGCAATAAAGTTCAGTCCTCCTTGTCGGGGTCGGGGCCTTGAACCCTCCGCAGTCGCTGCTACGGACGCTCCGCTGTACAGGCCCTCTCGCCGGAATGATCGAAACACCGACGTCGGGACGGATCAGAGCACACTCCGCGGCTTGGAATCCCGAATCGGCCGCTTCTTACCGGAGACCGCGGCTTCCGATGTTAAAGTCCACAGGCCCCAGGGGGCGGGTGACTCGGAAATAGTGTCCACCTATTCCCCCGACATAAACTAGCCAAGAGACATTAAAACATACATTAAAGACATATTTAAAAATAACAACAGAGAAGGGACGCGACAGGCTGTTGGCGAGGCGCCATTTACAGGCGCCACCCGGTGGAATCCAGGACTTAACGGCAAACTTGGATCCAGCACTTAACGGCAAACCTGGCCGGTGACAAGGTATTTTCCAAGGTCGACCTGGTAGCGGCTACCATCATATTCTGGTCCACCCAGACGACATCCCCAAGACGGCCCTCATCACCCTGTTCGGGCTCTTTGAGTACCTGCGCATGCCTTTCGGCCTTGAGAACGCCGCCCAAGCTTTCCAGTGGCTCATGGACACGGTGGGTCGCAGGCTGGTCTTCGTGTTTATCTACCTCCACGACATTCTCGTCACCAGCCACATCCACCAGGAACACTGCGCACACATCTGCAGCTCTGCCAGTAGCTCAACAAGCATGGCCTGGCCATCAACCTTGTCAAGTGTCAGTTTGAATGAAGTTTATTGGCCGAGTATTCACATACAAGGAATTTGCCTTAGTGCTCCGCCCACAAGTGACAACATGACATACAGTGACAGTTAGGAATGACACACAAAACATTAATAATAAAACATTATTGATTATACATGTGAATTAAATAAAATACAAGAACAAAAGGAAGCTACAGATTTTTGGTTACTGAGTAGAGCTACTACTCGTGGGAAAATATCTGATTTTTATGACTGGCTGTGGCAGCTTTGACAGTCCGGAGTCGCCTTCCAGATGGAAGTGATTCAAAGAGTTTGTTGCCAGGGTGAGCGGGGTCAGAGATGATTTTACCCGCTCGCTACCTGGCCCTTGCCGTGTACAGTTCATCAATGGAGGGAAGGTCGCAGCGAAAATCCTTGGGGGCGCCGGAGGAGGGAGATGGCAGCCTTGCCGGCAGTCTGTTCGTTTATTCATCTTTTTTTGTTATTTTTAGTGTTTGTTTAAAGTTTGTTTTAATATTCTTCTGTTTGTTTTATGTGGGGGGGGGGGGCTTTTTTTCAGGTTCTTGCCTTCCCGGAGATGTGATCAATTTTCGGATCACATTTGGGCTCTGCGGCCTACCATCGCTGGAGCTGGAGGCCTCCTCGGACTGTCGTGAGCCCCACCGCGGGGCGCGGACTTAACATCGGAGCGGATCCCTTGCCTGGGATCGCTCCCACCACGGCCTGCGGACTTACCATCAAGGACTCGCAGTCTCGGGAGAGGCTGAGTCGGGAAGCTCCAACGCCGTAGAAGGTTTGTCCAGCCCCGACGCGAGGTTCGATCGCCCGGCGCGGGGGAGTTGATATTCCCCCCGATGCAGGAGCTGAACGCCACGACACGGAGGGCCCAAACGCCGCCGGCTGCGGGAGTCAAGACCGTCCCGTCAGCGGAGGCTCGAGGCCACCGACCAAGGAAGAACATAAGGGGAGGACTTGAACTTTATTTTCGCCTTCCATCGCAGTAGGAGTCACTGTGATGGATGTTTATGTTAAAATGTGTTTTTTGAGTCTGTTGCTTTTTTAATTGTATGACTGACCTGGACAGTGTATTTCACTACACCAATTGGTGTATGCGACAATAAATGAACTTAAGACCTTTTGAAAAACCTTCTCGGCTGATCGGACGATTCGCTGCAGCCTCCGGAATTCGTGCTTGGTGGCTGAGCCAAACCAGACCACGATCCATCCACCAGGCCTCACATCCATCAAATTCATCGGCCACCACATCAACCAGTACGGAGCGGTCCCGCTGCCGACCAAGTTTGCAAGTTTGCCAAACCCTCTGCAGTGAAGGGACTCCAAGAGTTAGGCGGCATGGTCAACTTCATCCACCGCTTTGTACCAGCAGCCGCCAGGATCATGCAACCGCTGTTCAAGGCCCTGGCTAACAAGCCGAGAGAGCTCGCTTGGGATGACGTGGCCACGACCCCGTTTGACAATGCCAGGGAGGCGCTGGCAAAGCCAACGGTGCTGGTACATCCTCGGGCCAACGCGCCAACAGCTCTCACGGTCAACGCATCTGGCCCAGCCGTGGGCAGAGTGCTGGAACAACTGATCAATGGTAGCTGCCAGCCCCTCGTCTTTTTACATCGTCGCGTGAGACCCCCCGAGGAGAAGTACAGCGCTTTCCACCGGGAGCTCCTCGCGCTCTACCTGGCCATCCGGCATTTCCGCTACTTCCTCGAGGGCAGGGATTTCACAGCCTTCACCGAACACAATCCACTCACGTCTGCCTTTGCCAAAGTGTCTGATCCCTGGTCATCCCGGCAGCAGCGTCACCTGACCTACATCTCCGAGTACGCGACTTGCGTCCAGCGCATCGCAGGTATGAGCAACCAGGTCGCAGATGCGTTGTCACTACCGCCATCAACGCCATCCACGCTCTGGCCCCAGGTGTCGACCACAAGAACGTGGCAGCCGCCCAGCAAGGGAATGAAGAGATGCTCGCCTACCCCACCGCCATCTCAGGCCTGCTGTTGTGTGATTCGGGCCCGCTGACAAACACTCCTCTGCGACGTGTCTACGCGACAGCCAAGGCCCATCATCCCCGCTGTCTGGCGCCGCCGGTTCCATGGTTCGCGGCCGAGCTCACCCTTCCATCTGGACAGCAACGGCACTGATGGCAGTCGGCAACTGGGCCAGGGCGTGGATGCATCCCCTGTCAAACCTCCAAGATTCAGCGACACATCAAGACGCCGCTGCAGAACTTTGCCCTGATACACCGACGTTTCGAATACATCCACGTCGACATGGTTGGACTGCTGCCCCCATCCATCGTGGACAGATTCACGAGATGGCCGGAAGCCGTCCCGCTATCGGACACCGCCACTGCGACCTGTACACACGCCCTCACCACCCACTGGATCGCCCGCTTTGGCGTGCCAGCAGACAGACATCTCCTCCGACAGAGGTGCGCAGTTCACATCCGAGCTGCGACCAGCAATGGCCCGGCTGCTTGGCACTAAGCTGCACCACACAACTTTAGACAATAGACAATAGACAATAGGTGCAGGAGTAGGCCATTCGGCCCTTCGAGCCAGCACCGCCATTCACTGTGATCATGGCTGATCATCCCCAATCAGTACCCCGTTCCTGCCTTCTCCCCATATCATAGATACATAGAAAATAGGTGCAGGAGTAGGCCATTCGGCCCTTCGAGCCTGCACCGCCATTCAATATGATCATGGCTGATCAAACAACTCAGTATCCCGTACCTGCCTTCTCTCCATACCCCCTGATCCCTCTAGCCACAAGGGCCACATCTAACTCCCTCTTAAATATAGCCAATGAACTGGCCTCAACTACCCTCTGTGGCAGAGAGTTCCACAGATTCACCACTTTCTGTGTGAAAAAGTTTTTCCTCATCTCCGTCTTAATGGATTTCCCCCTTATCCTTAAGCTGTGACCCCTTGTCCTGGACTTCCCCCACATCGGGAACAATCTTCCTGCATCTAGCCTGTCCAACCCCATAAGAATTTTGTACGTTTCTATAAGATCCCCTCTCAATCTCCTAAATTCTAGCGAGTATAAGCCAAGTCTATCCAGTCTTTCTTCATATGAAAGTCCCAGGAATCAGTCTGGTGAACCTTCTCTGCACTCCCCCCATGGCTATAATGTCCTATGACTCCGCTCTCTTTAAGAGTGCAGGTGGCACAACCCCACCATAGAGGGTGTCCACCTTCACGACCAAACCCGCCCTCAACTAAACCAGCTGCAACGCCGAACACAGGAGACAAGTACACAAGATCAGGCCGCTCACTCGACAGCCTGACCGCCCCCAATACTCCGGTTCTGGGGAAGGGGGGGGGTCATGGGCGGGCCGAGTCACTTTGGTCTCGAACCGTCGAGTGCTCGCATGGACCTGGCGTGATCTGAGCCGATCAATCAAATCCGACCTGCGTGGTCAGCTGGCGTGGTGCAGCGGACGACGGGGCTAGACTTCACTTCACAGTCAACACGTTAACATACCTTGGCCCTTTTGTACTAATTGTTGAGCTGCATAGTTTAAATATTAAACTGAGTGTTTAAATCAGGGGATCGGCAACCTGCGGCCCCCGAGCCAGGTGCGGCCCGTAACCCGAAATCATCCGGGCCCCAGGCGGATTTTTCTCCCCGTAATTAACCGGACAGCCGAACGCCCCGAGCAGCGGCCAGGCGCCCCGAGCAGCGGCCAGGCATCCCGAGCACTAGTACCCCGAGCAGCAGTATCCCGAGCAGCGGCCAGGCGCCCCGAGCAGCGGCCAGGCACCCCGAGCACTAGTACCCCGAGCAGCAGTATCCCGAGCAGTGGCCGGGCGCAACGAGCAGCAGCGACTAGAGCAGCAGCGCCCCCGAGCAGCGGCCGAGCTCTGGCTGCACCGCATCCTGCGCAAAGCCGCCGGCACGGCCGCGCACCTTCTGTGAACACATTTAAGAAAGAACTGCGGGTGCTGGAAAAATCGAAGGTAGACAAAAAATGCTGGAGAAACTCAGCGTGTGAGACAAGGATTGTATGCGGCTGCCTCACCCGCTGAGTTTCTCCAGCATTTTTGTCTACTCTAAAGATGGCGGATGTGCAGGAGTGGGCGCCGGTTGTGCGGGCTCCCTGCCTGCAGTCCGTCCTCTAACCCTTTTTTGTTTATTATTTTGTCTATTTTTATTTGGAAGTCTATTCTTTCTCTGTGGGGGGGTGGGGAAACTGTTTCAACTCCAGTCCTACCTGGTCGGAGATGCGGTTTTCCTCCGAATCGCATCTTCGCTCTCCCCATGCGGCCTTCCATCGGGCTGGAGCGGCGTTTCCTGCCGGGGACCACAGCTTCGGCGGCGCAGCGCTGGGACACCAACACGGAGCGGGCGATGCCTTGCGGGGTCGCCGCTCCGGAGTGCTGTGACCGCCGATCACCAGCATCAAGCAGCCGCGGTCTGCGGTTTGCGGTCTGCGGTCTGAGGTCTGAGGGCTTCCCGCCGCGGGCGGGCGGCGCTGGGTCGAAAACACCGCGGAGTCAGAGTCGAAGCTCCAACCGGCACGGCCTGAAGTCCACGGGCGTCACAGTCTCCGGGGAGGGAGCGGCCCCTCCAGACACTTCCAAGCCGCTGAGGAATTTCCACCCGATGCCGGTGTTCCAGCTTCCCGGCGGGTGGGCCTATAATCATCGGGCTGCCGTTGCGGCGACTGGCTGCGGAGCCTTCAAACTGGCCCCGATCTCGGGTGGACTGGGAGGAGGACTGGACACTTTGGTGCCTTTCCCTCACGGTGGAGAGTGTCGACTCTGCTGTGGGGGGGATGTTCATGTTGAATCTCTAAATAGTGTGTCGTGTCTTTTTTATTCTACCTTTTTATTTTTATTTATATGGTTAATTGTCTGTGAAGCGCTTTGGTTTCAGTAATCTGATTGAAAGGCGCTATATAAATAAACTTACTTTCCTTTACTTTACCTTCCGTGAACACGTGAATTTGATGCCTGCGGTCCGGGGCCGGATGGTAGCGGGATCCACGTGGACACGTGATAGATGTGGCCACCAGCCGCTCACAAACATGCGTCCTGGCCCCGATGCAGAACAAGGTTGGCGACCCCGGTTTAAATATTCAACTGAGTGTTTAAATATTAAACGGAGTATTTATACAACACGCGAACCTCTTCATTGTATTTAGCAAACTGGTCCTTTGTCTCGTGTCCATTTCCATCCCTGGTCACATTAGTCTTCAGTTACCTCTTGTTTACGAGGAACTTCGCTCCAACCTTCTTTGTAGTTAATAAATGTGCATCACCGATGTCTGTGCTCGAGGCTACTCTAGATTCAGATATATCTGAGATAGTACATTATTTCACATTTCAATCACTCCAAAATGTGAACTCAAATTCTCATCTGATCCTAACGTAATAATCCACATACCCGCTGTTTAATGCTCTGAAGGTCTATCCTGTGAGGGCCTTGCAAATTCCCACATATTGTGTCAAAGATTCACTTTTTGTTCTTACCAACTGCACAGAGTAGACTTACTTACTGCCTATTATGCCTCCTGGCATGTAGGGCATCCACTCCTGTTGATTCCTTCATTTGCTGTGTCCGTAACATATTTGTTTTATGAGACACGGTTGTTGGCCCTGTGCTCAACCTCCAACCTGGAGGACCAGTGGATCGCTCTCCGTCTCGCCTCTACCCTTCGACCTGTCCAGCATGGGAGACGCTAACAGGAGACGCATCTCCCGTTGGCATAGCTCTTGGGGTCACTGAGACACACAAGCTCCCCGGCGACGACAAGGTTGCAATCCAACGGGGAGGCACAGAGTAGAGGATCGTATCAATTGTTGGTCGTTTCACAGCCACTTGATGCAAGAGATAAACCTCGACGTCTGACTCCACACCGCTTCAAATCTATCGTATTTAACAGAGAGAGAGAGCCAAGGCATAATACTCTGTGACAAAGTGCGAGTAAAAGTGGGTGCTGGATATATTGTACGAACTTTGATAAGATCATTCACTTCTGACATTACATTTTTTTCCTCCATGGATGGATGTCATCTGAGTCTTCTGATTATATTATATTTTACTCCTGTTTTGCGTGGTTGACCCCCCATTCAACGCCTTGTCTTGTATATCAACACTGTTTGTGTTACATAGATACATAGAAAATGGGTGCAGGAGTAGGCCATTCGGCCCTTCGAGCCTGCACCGCCATTCAATATGATCATGGCTGATCATCCAACTCAGTATCCCGTACCTGCCTTCTCTCCATACCCCCTGATCCCTTTAGCCACAAGGGCCACATCTAACTCCCTCTTAAATATAGCCAATGAACTGGCCTCAACTACCCTCTGTGGCAGAGAGTTCCAGAGATTCACCACTCTTTCCGTGAAAACGTTTTTTCTCATCTCGGTCTTAAAGGATTTCCCCCTTACCCTTAAGCTGTGACCCCTTGTCCTGGACTTCCCCAACATCGGGAACAGTCTTCCTGCATCTAGCCTGTCCAACCCCATAAGAATTTTGTACGTTTCTATAAGATCCCCTCTCAATCTCCTAAATTCTAGCGAGTATAAGCCAAGTCTATCCAATCTTTCTTCATATGAAAGTCCTGACATCCCAGGAATCATTCTGGTGAACCTTCTCTGCACTCCCTCTATGGCTATAATGTCCTTCCTCAGATTTGGAGACCAAAACTGTACGCAATACTCCATGTGTGGTCTCACCAAGACCCTGTACAACTGCAGTAGAACCTCCCTGCTCCTATACTCAAATCCTTTTGCTATGAAAGCTAACATACCATTCGCTTTCTTCACTGCCTGCTGCATGTTACATGGACAATTTTAGTAGTCATCATAGTATGGCTAACCCTCTCTGATCATAGTAGTTACTTATGTCAGATCATTAGGTCAGGTGAGGTTAGGCTAGGTCTATTATTGTCACATGTTCCGAGGTACAGTGAAAAAAGTGGCTTTGCACGCTGTCCATTCAGTTCAGATATGCCATACACATATACAATCAGTTAAAGTCCTGACGATGCAGCGAGGAGGATACTACAGAATGCAGAGTATAGTTCATTATATAGAATATCATGCTGAATATTGTCGGTTATTTCCACCAAACCGTGAAATATCCGTGTTTTGTGAGAATAAATGAGTTCGGTATTCCGATTGCGCATGCTCCGGTCATAGGTCAGCAGGGATAAGTATCAAGGCTGCTGCTGAACGGTGCTGAGCTGCCTTGTTTAAACCGGGCTTTATTTCCTCCGTATTTTCGATCTTTCATTATTCTAGGTTAGGAAATAGTTTTTAAACTATTAATTCGTTTTATTTATTTCTATGTTATTATTCTAGGTAAGGAACTAGTTTTAAAGCCATGAATTAGTTGCACATATTTTGCCTTTGTATAAAGCTGCGATATTGTTGTCGTTTTTTTTTGGTTTATGCCTCCGTGAGTGAGCGAGATCGCGTAGAAAAATGACACATATATTTTTTCTTGATGGTGGGGGGAATGAAAGTAAATGTATGATTTCTATAACTTTCAATAGACTTCTGAATGACTTCTGCATGTACATGTGTAAGTGAAATTGTGTAGCACTAGTTTCCTGACTAATCGTGTCTCTTCTGATTCCCATAGCATTGGATAATTTTAACCAAAGTTTGAGATTTTAATTTTCTGTTATCATACTATGATTGTAGAAATTATCTCAATATACTTGCACCATTGTATTTTGCTTTGTAACCGGTACCTGTATGTAATGCACACGCTTACAGGACCCTATTTGAATTAACATATGATTGACTTTGTTATTTATTTTGTTTTAGAAGTTACTGGGCAAAGCCATGCGGATTTGTGCAATTTTGGGGCTGTGCGAACAGCACGTATCAAGTGAAGAAGTGGATGCAGAATGTGTGTGAGACCTACAACTGTAAATTTGCAACGGGAAACTGTTTCTGCCCACCTCCCTTCAAACTATTCACATTTCCGACAGAGAAGAGGGATGGAGCAGCCCGGTTGCGTTGGCCAAACTGGTCAACCGATAGGACGAGAAACGTAAGAAGAGTTCAAGAGAGTTCAAGAGAGTTTTATTGTCATGTGTCCCTGATAGGGCAATGAAAATCTTGCTTTGCTTTAGCACACCAGAACATAGCAGGCACGAATACAGAACAGATCAGTGTGTCCATATACCATTGCATAAATATATACACACATGAATAATTAAACTGATCAAGTGCAAATAAACTGATAATGGGCTATAAATGTTCAGAGTTTTGTTTGAGTTGATTTCAATAGCCTGATGACTGTGGGGAAGTAGCTGTTCCTGAACCTGGTCGTTGCAGTCTTCAGGCTCCTCTACCTTCTACCTGAAGGCAGTGGGGAGATGAGTGTGTGGCCAGGATGGTGTGGGTCCTTGATGATGCTGCCAGCCTTTTTGAAGCAGCGACTGTGGTAGATCCCCTCGATGGAAGGGAGGTCAGAGCCGATGATGGACTGGGCAGTGTTTACCACTTTTTGTAGTCTTTTCCGCTCCAGGGCGCTCAAGTTTCCGAACCAAGGCACGATGCAACCGGTCAGCATGCTTGATTGTGGTCCTGCTTGACATACCGACTATCCGTAATCTTCTCAGGAAGTAGAGGCGCTGATGTGCTTTCTTTATGATTGCATCAGTGTTCTTGGACCAGGAAAGATCTTCAGAGATATGCACGCCCAGGAATTTGAAGCTCTTGACCCTTTCCACCATCGACCCGTTGATATAAACGGGACTGTGGGTCTCCATATTCCCCCTTCCAAATTCCCAAATCAGTTGCTTGGTTTTGCTGGTGTTGAGAGCCAGGTTATTGTGCTGGCACCATCCCCATCATCCCCCGTCAGTGATACGTCCCACAACAGTGGTATCGTCAGCGAACTTGATGATGCAGTTCGCACTATGACCAGCTACGCAGTCATGAGTATAGAGTGAGTACAGCAGGGGCTGAGCACGCAGCCTTGAGGTGCTCCCGTGCTGATTGTTATCGAGTCTGACACATTTCCACCAATACGAACTGACTGTGGTCTGTGAATGAGGAGGTCGAGGATCCAATTGCAGAGATTCAGATTCAGATTCAGATTCAACTTTTATTGTCATTGTGCAGTGTACAGTACAGAGACAACGAAATGCAGTTAGCATCTCCCTAGAAGAGCGACATAAATATGAGCAGTAAATAAATAAATCTAATAAATCCTGGTGGGTGGAGTGTCCGGGGGGGGGGGGTGTGATTGGCAGTCACCGAGGTACAGTGTTGAGTAGTGTAACCGCCGCAGGGAAGAAGCTGTTCCTGGACCTGCTGGTCCGGCAACGGAGAGACCTGTAGCGCCTCCCGGATGGTAGGAGGGTAAACAGTCTGTGGTTGGGGTGAGAGCAGTCCTTGGCGATGCTGAGCGCCCTTCGCAGACAACGCTTGCTTTGGACAGACTCAATGGAGGGGAGTGAGGAACCGGTTATGCGTTGGGCAATTTTCACCACCCTCTGCAGTGCTTTCCGGTCGGAGACAGAGCAGTTGCCATACCATACTGTGATGCAGTTGGTAAGGATGCTCTCGATGGTGCAGCGGTAGAAGTTCACCAGAATCCGAGGAGACAGATGGACCTTCTTTAGTCTCCTCAGGAAGAAGAGACGCTGGTGAGCCTTCTTGACCAGAGTTGAGGTATTGTTGGTCCAAGAGAGGTCATCGGAGATGTTGACCCCCAGGAACCTGAAGCTGGAAACACGTTCCACCTCCCTCCCGTTAATGTGGATGGGGGTGTGCATGCCGCCCCTAGACTTCCTGAAGTCTACAATGAGCTCCTTGGTCTTCTTGGAGTTAAGGGCCAGGTTGTTGTCAGCGCACCATGCTGCTAGGAGCTGGACCTCCTCCCTATAGGCCGACTCATCGTTGTTGCTGATGAGGCCAATCACCGTTGTATCATCTGGATACTTGATGATGGTGTTAGTACCATGTACAGGTGTGCAGTCGTAGGTGAAGAGGGAGTAGAGGAGGGGGCTCAGCACACAGCCCTGTGGAACGCCGGTGTTCAGGGTGAGGGTTGAAGAGGTGTGCTTGTCTAACCTAACAGACTGGGGTCTGTTGGTTAGAAAGTCCAGTATCCAGTTGCAGAGGGAGGGGTCGATGCCCAGGTCACCGAGTTTGGTGATCAGTTTAGAGGGTATGATGGTGTTGAATGCTGAGCTGTAATCGATGATCAGCATTCTTACGTAAGTGTCTCTGTTGTCGAGGTGGGAGAGGGCGGAGTGAAGTGCCGTTGAGATGGCATCCTCCGTACTCCTGTTCTTGCGGTAGGCAAACTGATAGGGATCCAACGTGGGGGGTAGGCAGCCTTTGAGGTGTGCCACGACCAGCCTCTCGAAGCACTTGGCGATGATGGGAGTAAGTGCAACTGGGCGGAAGTCGTTGAGGCTTGCCGCAGTGGAGTGTTTTGGCACCGGCACGATGGAGGTGGATTTAAGGCACGTGGGCCTTAAATCCAGAGGGATGCGCAGACCCAGTTCTTCGAGTTTGGTAACCAGTTTGGAAGGGATGATTGTATTAAATGCCGAGCTGTAATCAATTAATAACAGCCTGACATATGAGTTTTTGTTGTCCAAGTGGTCCAGAGCGGAGTGGAGAGCCAGCGAGATCGCATCCACCGTTGATCTGTTGTGGCGGTAAGCGAACTGCAGTGGGTCCAGGTTTTTGTCGAGGTAGGAGCTGATTTGCGCCATGATCAACCTCTCAAAGCAGTTCATCACCACAGACGTTAGTGCCACTGGTCGATGGTCATTGAGGCACGTCACCTTGCTCTTCTTGGGCACCGGTATTATTGATGCCCTTTTAAAGCAGGTGGGAACCTCAGACCTCAAAAGTGAGAGGTTGAAAATGTCCGTAAAAACTCCAGCCAGTTGGTCCACACGGGTTTTTAGAACACGACCAGGTATACCATCAGGTCCAGGCGCTTTTCGAGGGTTCGTCCCTCTGAAGGATTTTCTGACGTCGGCCTCTGTGACTGAGACTGAAATACCATCACAGCGAATGGGGGCTCGGGAAGGCACATCGGTGTTGTCCCTATCAAAGCGTGCGTAAAACGCATTGAGCTCGTCAGGGAGCGATGTTTCGCCGACATTCGAGCTGCCTCCTGATCTCGCCTTGTAAGAGGTGATTGCATTGAGGCCCCGCCACAGCCGCCGAACATCTGTCTCGTCCTCCAGTTTGGACCAGAAGCCCCTTTTGGCCTTTTTGATGGCCTTACCAAGGTCGTATCTGGACTTCTTGTAGACCACTGTATCATCAGACATGAATGCCCGGTGTCTGGTCTTCAGAAGGGTGTGGATCTCATAGTTCATCCAAGGCTTCTGATTGGGAAACACTCGGAAGGTTTTTGTAGGGATGCAGTCCTCCACACACTTCTTAATGAAGTCTGTAACGACTGTGGCGTATTCGTTCAGGTCCGTTGCCGACTCCCTGAACATTGCCCAGTCTACAGACTCCAAACAGTCCTGGAGTTGTTCCTCTGCCCCCATTCCGACCAGCTGTGTGCAGTCCTCACCTCGGGGGGTGCGCTCTTCAATTGCTGCCTGTTGCTGGAAGCAGCAGCACCGCAGTATGGTCGGATTTACCGAAGTGAGAGCGAGGGATAGAGCGATAGGCATCCTTGATTGTGGTGTAGCAGTGATCGAGGGTGTTTGGTCCTCTGGTGCAGCAGGAGACATGTTGGTGGAAGTTAGGGAGCGATTTCTTCAGGTTGGCTTCATTGAAGTCCCCGGCTATGGTGGTGAACGCCTCGGGGTAAGACGTCTGGTGCTTGTTGACCACGACGGGCAGCTCCTCCAGTACCAGAATTGGCTGCCGCACCCGTAACGTAACGGCCACGTGTGCTCTCAACACTGTGTGGAAGGCGATCCAGACCTGGTCCTGAATCTTGGTTATTTGTTATCGGACTCCCCAATGTCCCCTCATCCACTGCCTCGCAGAGATGGAAACCCCTCAAATAAAAGAAGAAAGTCGGTGACAGCAACACAAACAAATGTTGACGCACATGTTGATGATGGACCAGACAACAAGTGTTTTTGAGCTATTGATGTAGATCATGCGTATGTGTACAAATGCAGCTGTCAAGAGAACTGTTTTTGCACGGGATGCATCCAAAGGACTTAAACAAACTGACAAAGTGGAAATGTTGGAAGGCCAGGTCGAAGAATTGAAACTAAAACTGAAGAATGTTTCGGTAAAAAAAGCTTGTTTGTACCAATATCAAGACCGATCAAAATGTGAAAAGTTTGACAGTGCTTTCTTCAAAGGAAGACTTGAGGCCCTGTCCCACTTACGCGACCTTTACAGGCGACATGTTGAAAATTCAGCGGCGACCAGAAAGACGCTACAACTCTTTGGAGACCTCTCACGACCATAGGTGACCTCTCACGACCATGCAGGCGACCCCAGACGAAATGTCGCAGGTGACCTCTCACGACCATAGGAGACCTCTCACGGCCATAGGAGACCTCTCACGACCTCTCACGGCCTATTACGGGTGCCGGCAGTCGCCTGTAAAGGTCGCGTAAGTGGGACAGGTCCTTTAGACAGCCTATGCGAGCATGTGAAGCATAAAGCAAAGAAAATGCGATATTGGGAAGGGAAGAAAAAAGAAATCATTACTAAAGTACCAAGAAAATTTAAACAAAGTCCAAAGAAGTTTCGACCAAGACCAAAACTCAGCTTAAAAGATGAAATGATACTCGTGTTGATGAAGCTGCGCCTTGGGCTGTTGATGTTGTTTCTCGCGAGTTTGTTTGAACACCGTGGGGGTACATGTTCTAAAATATATATATACATTTTTTAATTTGTATTTTTATTGGGAGCAATTGTACAAAAAATGACTTAACAGTTCTACAACTCTAGCACAGCTTCAATTTTAACATTTTACAAACAGAATATTAAATTGAAAAAAAAAAAGAGAGAAGAAAGGAAAGAGAAAGATGAAAAGGGGAAAGAAGAGTAGATATGTCCGTCGACCCACCCATGCGCCCGCTCACCCAGCCTTACAGTCAGTTTTCAGTTTGTGTTCAACCATTGTATTGTTCAAGAAATTCAATAACAGGAGACCATATTTAAGAATAGATCTGGTTTGTCAGTCAAGACAAACCTATTTTTTTCTAGATGTAGTGTCTCTGTCATTTCTGTAATCCACATCTTCACTGAGGGGACTGTTGTCTTTTTCCAAAATGTATGTATAAGTTTTTTTGCTGATATTAGACCATAATCAAGAAACCGTCTTTGAAATACCGTTAATTTAACACATGCCTCTGATATTCCCAGTATTATCATTTGGGTCTGGTTCTAGTGGAATTTTCAGTGTTTTAGAGGTAACGTTAAAGACTTTCGTCCAAAAAAAATCTATTTTTGTACAGAGTACAAATGTATGGGTTAAGGTGGCTTCATGAGAATGACATTTGTCACAAAGTGGGGAAACACTGGGGAAAATCTTGCTCAATTTGGTCTTTGAGTGATATAGCCTGTGCAGTACTTTAAATTGTATCAGGCAGTGTCTGCCATTTATAGAGCAATGATGTATGTATTGTCGGCTTTCGTCCCATATATCTTTGGATATATTTAATACTCGGATTAAATTCCTTGCCATCCAACTGAAACCTCTAATTTTCTGGCCAGATCGTGATTTGATATTGGCCAGACGGCCAAAACAGATAGTAAAGAAATGCCCATCACTAAGATGAATTCTCGACTGCAGAGAGATATTTATAGAACGACCACGGCATCTACAGTTGCAGGCTTTGACATGGTCCGACTACAAAAAACACAACACTGTAAAAAATATTGGTCGGAATTGCCCCAAACGGCATGATCACATTCTTATCAAAGGTTTGGGGTGGGCGAACATATGATACACTATCTAGGGGATCTATCGCAGTCGCTGCCTCAAAAAGGCTGCCAGCATCAAGGACCCAAACCATCCTGGCCACACACACATCTGTCTGCTGCCATCGGGTAGAAGGTACAGGAGCCTGAAATCTGCAACATCCAGGTTCAGGAACAGCTACTTCCCCACAGCCATCAGGCTATTAAACACAACTTCAAACAAACTATGAACTATAACAACCTATTGCACGTTATCTGTTTACTGATGTGTGTATATATATATATATATATATATATATATATATATATTTGGTATAGGGACACACTGATCAGATCTGTATTTATGGCTACAGTATCCTGTTGTGCTGGAGCAAATGCAAGAATGTCATTGTCCTATCTGGGACACATGACAATAGATAGATAGATAGATAGATAGATAGATAGATAGATAGATAGATAGATGGATGGATGGATGGATGGATGGATGGATGGATGGATGGATGGATGGATGGATGGATGGGTGGATGGATGGATGGATGGATGGATGGATGGATGGATGGATGGATGGATGGATGGATGGATGGATGGATGGATGGATGGATGGATGGATGGATGGATGGATGGATGGATGGATGGATGGATAGATAGATAGATCCTTTAATAATCCTTTACAGGAAATTACAGTGCCACAACAGCTTCAAGACAGACATAACACCACACATTTCCTCAGATAGCTTCCATACTTAATAAGATAAATACAATGAATGAATACTAAAAAATTCAAAATTATTTTTGTGCATTATAAAACCTTATAGTTGCTGGTATACAAGACTTCCTATATCTCTCAGTTTTGCACATTGGTGCAATCAGCCTCTGACTGAAGATGCTGCTCTTGATCACCTTCAGGGTGTGGAGTGGGTGAGTGGGGTTGGTCATTATTGAACCCAGTTTGTTCAGAGTTCTGGCCTCTGCCACCTGCTGGACCGTTAGTTGCTCAGCCCCGACCACTGAGCCGGCCTTCCTGATCAGCTTGTCCAGTCTGTTTTTGTCCGCTATGCGGGCGCCTTCTCCCCAACAGGCCACAGCAAAAAACAGAGCACTGGCCACCACTGAATGGTAGACACTGCACAGTAGGGGTTGGCAGATGTTAAATGACCTTAGCCTCCTTAAAAAATACAGACGACTTTGTCCCTTCCTGTACACCGCCTCCATATGACTCTTCCAGTCCAGCTCACTGTCAAGCTGCACACCAAGGTACCGGTGGTTGGCGACCACCTCCACCTCAGTGCCCCTGATGGTGATTGGTGTTGGTTGAGTCCTCCTCCTCCCCCTCCTGAAATCCACAATTAGCTCCTTCGTTTTTGTGGTGTTGAGATGGAGGTTATTGTGTGCACTCCACTCCACAAAGTTGTTTATTGTATCTCTATACTCCTCCTCATTGCCCCCTTTGATGAGGCCGACAACAGCTGTGTCATCTGAAAATTTCTGCAAAAAGCAGCTGTTGGTGTTGCATTGGAAATCCGCTGTGTAGATGGTGAACAGGAATGGAGCCAGCACAGTTCCTTGTGGAACCCCTGTGCTGCTTAGGATGGTGCTTGAGACATTGTTCTGTAGTCGCACTACTGTGGTCTGAGGAAAAGGTAATCCAAACACCACAGTACCAGTAATGGATCCACCTGCATCTTCTCCATCTTCTCCCCCAGCAGTCGGGGCTGAATTGTGTTAAAAGCGCCTGAGAAGTCAAAACATGTAATCCTTACAGATGCATCAGGGATGTCCAGATGTGTGTACACCCTCTGCAGCATGTAAATGAGGGCATCATCAACACTGATGTTGGGCTGATATGCAAACTGTAGAGGATCCATTTGATTTGACACACTAGTCCTGATGTAGGAGAGGACAAGTCTCTCAAATGTCTTCATAATATGTGAAGTGAGCGCTACTGGTCTGTAGTCATTGTGGTGAGTGGGATGGGTCTTCTTTGGGACAGGTACCAGGCAAGATGTTTTCCACAGTCTGGGAACCTTCTGTAGACGCAAGCTCAGGTTGAACAGGTGTGTTAGAATACCACACAGCTCTGAAGAGCAAGTCTTCAGTAGCCTTGGGCTGGTATCATCGGGCCCCACTGCTTTCCCTGGCTTCTTGACTCTTGACTCTTGACACACATTGTTAGGAAGAGTGGATTTTTGACCTGAGTTGATCCTGGGGATTGCATTATGGTGGATAAAGGATTTCCCATTCAAGAAGACTTGATGCTTCGCCAAGCCTATTTAGAGATTCCCCCTCCCGGCAGTGGTAATCAGCAAATGACCAGAGAAAAAGTTCTCAAAACCAAGAATGTTGAAAGGGCCACTGGTCGTCCAAAGTGGTTTAACATCTCGAAAAACACTTTATCCATCACTCTAGTTCTGCATATTGATGATATCTTCACCTTATGCGCAACATTATGTAACTTACTGCCTCCATTGGTGTGTAAATGAGAAGTTGTTGCACTTGCAGATCATTTTGATCAGGAGTTCAAGTTTATGTTCAACAATATTTGATGCGAACTGAAATACAGAACTCAATAAGTAACTGTACAAAGGTTCATACAACTGCTAATTTCTTTCGTTCAGTTTAATAATTGTTCAAACATTGTTTAAGTGTACATAACCCAGTAAGTTAGTTACAAGTATGTGTTTATTAATAACATAGAAACATAGAAAATAGGTGCAGGAGGAGGCCATTCGGCCCTTTGAGCCAGCACTGCCATTCGTTGTGATCATGGCTGATCGTCCCCAATCAATAACCCGTGCCTGGCTTCTCCCCATATCCCTTGACTCCACTAGCCCCTAGAGCTCTATCTAACTCTCTCTTAAATCCATCCAGTGATTTGGCCTCCACTGCCGTCTGTGGCAGGGAATTCCACAAATTCACAACTCTCTGGGTGAGAACGTTTTTTCTCACCTCAGTCTTAAATGGCCTCCCCTTTATTCTAAAACTATAGCCCCTGGTTCTGGCGCGCCCAACATTGCGAACATTTTTCCTGCACCTAGCTTGTCCAGTCCTGTAATAATTTTATATGTTTCTATAAGACTCCCCCTCATCCTTCTAAACTCCAGTGAATACAAGCCTAGTCTTTTCAATCTTTCCTCATATGACAGTCCCGCCATCCCAGGGATCAATCTCGTGAACCTACGCTGCACTGCCTCAATCACAAGGATGTCCTTCCTCAAATTAGGAGACTAAAACTGTACGCAATACTTCAGATGTGGTCTCACCAGAGCCCTGTACAACTGCAGTTTAGAGATACAGCGCGGAAACAGGACCTTCGGCCCACCAAGTCCGTGCCGACAAGCGCCCCCCCCCCCTACCCCTCATCCTTCTAAACTCCAGTGAATACAAGCCTAGTCTTTTCAATCTTCCCTCATATGACAATCCCGCCATCCCAGTCACACATACGCTCTGTACTTATGTTGAGTTTTGTGTCAAAGAATAAAAATTATGTTGACATCTTTTCGAGTTTAGAACATTAAACTGTATGGTACATACCATAACCATAAAGTTAACTGGTCCTTTATTATTTTTCTCCGTTGTGGCTGATGTATTGTATGTATGTGCCTGCAACCGGATGAGGAGCGAGGTGATTGTTGAAGAACACATGATGCAGATTCTATTCTTTCTCTCCACATTCCACCATCAAATGTGATCATCTCCAAGTGCGATGAAGTGTTGCGGCCCGTTTACAGTCAGCAACGTAGCACCATTTACTCGACGTCATAGCCATTTGCAATTGTGATCGTGTGTAGTACGCGTGAGTCTTCTTGAGCTTCATCTGCCCATTGTCGCATTCACTCAAACATTTCAAATTAATTGCTGTTGGCCCTTGGCCATATGGACTTATGGGACATTATATATCTAAGGGCCCATTGCCACAGCAGCTGCATGTGATGATACCATCCAGGCGTGAGCCCATGATGGGTTTGTCTCTAGAGACAAACAGCCCACATTCTACAACTCTAACGTCTTTATGTCCCAGTTCAGTTAATGCTTACACAAACACGGCTCTCTCTTCATCTTCGTGGTCCAATAGGAGTTGAGTATAGGAGCAAAGAGGTCCTTCTGCAGTTGTACAGAGCCCTAGTGAGACCACACCTGGAGTATTGTGTACAATTTTGGTCCCCTAATTTGAGGAAGGACATTCTTGCTATTGAGGGAATGCAGCGTAGGTTTACAAGGTTAATTCACGGGATGGCGGGACTGTCATATGCTCAGAGAATGGAGCGGCTGCGCTTGTACACTCCGGAGTTTAGAAGGATGAGAGGGCATCTCATTGAAACATATAAGATTATTAAGTGTTTGGACACGCTAGAGGCAGGAAACATGTTCCCGATGTTGGGGGAGTCCAGAACCAGGGGCCAGAGTTTAAGAATAAGGAGTAAGCCATTTAGAACAGAGACGAGAAAACACTTTTTCTCACAGAGAGTTGTGAGTCTGTGGAATTCTCTGCCTCAGGTTCTCAGGTGGTGGCCGGTTCTCTGGATGCTTTCAAGAGAGAGTTAGATAGGGCTCTTAAAGATAGCGGAGTCACGGGGTATGGGGAGAAGGCAGGAACGGGGTACTGATTGGGGATGATCAGCCATGATCACATTGAATGGCGGTGCTGGCTCGAAGGGCCGAATGGCCTACTCCTGCACCTATTGTCTATTGTCTATTATCCCATCCATGCACAAGTAAGTGTTCACACGGCTTATCGTAGCCCATGACACGCTTTAGAAGCCCACTTGTGTCGAGGTCAGTTCGACCATTCTTTAGGAAAGTCCTCATCCTCGTCGTGACCCCATGAATATTTGATCCTTTACCTTGTTCGTGCCACATTGTTTTTTTTTGTTTTGGCCAATAGTACTTTCTTGAATCAATGTTGCTTCTTCGTGAGTGTATGGAGTCAGCTTCTGCAGGAACTCAGCAACAGAGGTGCACTCTCCAGACAGTTTTGGTACCGATAGCGGAATATGTGTAGACGTCTCCATTTCCATGGCGCACACGACATTGAAGTCCTCCTGAACAGCACACTGGTGTGGATGTTTGGATTTCAAGTACATAGAAACACTTGCCCTCGCCACTGATTTGATTTGATTTGATTTGATTCAATTTATTGTCATTGCACTTTTCAGTGCAACGAAATGGTTTAGCCTGGATTCATAACATAGAATAAATAACAAAAACACTCACTCAACACAGTTTAACATCCACCACAGTGAGTCCACCAGGCACCTCCTCACTGTGATGGAAGGCAAAAAAAGTCCCAAAGTCCATGTCTCTTCCCTCCTTGCTCTCCCTCTGCGCTGAGGCGATCCAGGCCTCCGATGTTGTGACCCCGCCGGGTGATGGTAAGTAAGTCCCGCGGCTGAATCCGAACGGGCCGGTTCAAACTCCGCGGCCCAGATGCACTTAGATCTTTGATCATTCCATCGATGTGTGGGGTGCAGATCTCGCTGTTGGCTGCAACAACTGTCTCAATGGAGGGTCGATCGTTTTCTGAGAGTCTGTGTGTAAAATAAAGCAACAACATTGTGACAATCATTTTTCAAAATTCAGCAATATACATACATTAAAACAGAAAATACTTGTATTGATAATAATAACAATAATAGGCAGGAAACATGTTCCCGATGTTGGGGGAGTCCAGAACCAGGGGCCACAGTTTAAGAATAAGGAGTAAGCCATTTAGAACGGAGACGAGGAAACACTTTTCCTCACAGAGAGTGGTGAGTCTGTGGAATTCACTGCCTCAGACGGCGGTGGAGGCCGGTTCTCTGGATACTTTCAAGAGAGAGCTAGATAGGGCTCTTAAACATAGCGGAGTCAGGGGATATGGGGAGAAGGCAGGAACGGGGTACTGATTGGGGATGATCAGCCATGATCACATTGAATGGCGGCGCTGGCTCGAAGGGCCGAATGGCCTACTCCTGCACCTATTGTCTATTCTCTATTGTCTATAATAATAATACATATATTTGTATAGCACATTTAAAAACAACTCACGTTGACCAAAGTGCTTCACATCAGTGCAGGTACTAATTTGATACATACATTGGGACACAGACCTAACAATACATACATACACTGTTTACAGCGCCCCCTCTGAGGGGCTCAAAAACGCTAGGGAATAGAAATAGGTTTCGAGTCGCGACTTAAAAGAGGTGATGGAGGGGGCAGTTCTGATGAGGAGCGGGACGCTGTTCCACAGTCTAAGTGCTGCAACCGCAAACGCGCGGTCGCCCCTGAGCTTCAACCTGGACCGCGGGATGGTCAGTAGCCCCAAGTCAGCCGACCTGAGGGACCTGGAGGTAGAATGGTGGGTTAGACGATGTTTGATATAGGTGGGGGGGGGCGGCAAGCCCATTAAGGGATTTGTATACGAATAAGAGGAGCTTGAAGTTGATTCTGTACCGTACTGGGAGCCAGTGGAGAGAGGCCAGGATCGGGGTGATGTGGTCCCTTTTACGGGTACCCGTCAGAACTACATGCATGTACCTCCATCTCTGCAGCGAGGCTTCCGCCAGTCCGTGTCACCAATGCGTTTTCCTTCCAGCATTTCATTCAGGATCGCTTCACCCCGGAAAAAGTTCCACGCACATGGTCGCCAGGTACACGCTTTAGATGTCCATCCACTTTCAAACGCATCATCAAGTTAAACTAGAATAGTGGCCACATGATCACATGTAGAACCAAGTCTGAAACATATTGGAAAGATTTAAAATGAAATGCTTGGATGTGACGCACACAAACCCAAACATGGCGATAACAAATAATATTATGACCCTATCATTTTACCAGAGAGTGGTAAAAAGCAGCAGAGAGAATCACCGGCTGCCCACTGCCCTCTCCGGAGGATATTGCCACCTCACGCTCCCTCAGCAGAGCCACTAACATCATCACAGACTCCACACACCCCGGTCACCACCTTATGTATGTATTGTTAGGTCTGTGTACCGTTGTATGTATCAAATTAGTACCTGCACTGATGTGAAGCACTTTGGTCAACGTGAGTTGTTTATAAATGTGCTATACAATTAAATGTATTATTATTATAGACAATAGACAATATGTGCAGGACTAGGAGAGCCAGCGCCGGCATTCAATGTGATCATGGCTGATCATCCCCAATCAGTACCCCGTTCCTGCCTTCTCCCCATATCCCCTGACTCCGCTATTTTTAAGAGCCCTCTCTCTTGAAAGTATCCAGAGAACCTGCCTCCACCGCCCTCTGAGGCAGAGAATTCCACAGACTCACCACTCTCTGTGAGAAAAAGTGTTTCCTCGTCTCCGTTCTAAATGGCTTACTCCTAATTCTTAAACTGTGGCCCTGGTCTGGACTCCCCCAACATCGGAAACATGTTTCCTGCCTATTATTATTATTATTATCAATACAAGTATTTTCTGTTTTAATGTATGTATATTGCTGAATTTTGAAAAATGATTGTCACAATGTTATTGCTTTATTTTACACACAGACTCTCGGAAAAGAACGACCCTCCATTGAGAGAGTTGTTGCAGCCAACAGCGAGATCTGCACCCCACACATTGCTGGAATTATCCGCGGGATAGTCAGTAGCCCCAAGTCAGCCGACCTGAGGGACCTGGAGATAGAATGGTGGGTTAGAAGATGTTTGATATAGGTGGGGGGAGGGGGCAAGCCCGTTAAGGGATTTGTCTACGAATAAGAGTGAGCTTGAAGTTGATTCTGTACCGTACTGGGAGCCAGTGGAGAGAGGCCAGGATCGGGGTGATGTGGTCCCTTTCACGGGTACCCGTCAGAACTACATGCATGTACTCCATCTCTGCAGCGAGGCTTCCGCCAGTCCCGTGTCACATGCGTTTTTCCTTCCAGCATTTCATTCAGGATCGCTTCACCGGAGAAGGTTCCACGCACATGGTCGCGAGGTACAGCTTTAGATGTCCATTCCACTTTCAAACGCATCCTCAAGTTAAAGTAGAATAGTGGCCACATGATCACATGTAGAACCAAGTCTGAAACATATTGGAAAGATTTAAAATGAAATGCTTGGATGTGACGCACACAAACCCCAAACATGGCGATAACAAATAATATTATGACCCTATCATTTTACCAGAGAGTGGTAAAAAGCAGCAGAGAGAATCACCGGCTGCCCACTGCCCTCTCCGGAGGATATTGCCACCTCACGCTCCCTCAGCAGAGCCCACTAACATCATCACAGACTCCACACACCCCGGTCACCACCTTATGTATGTATTGTTAGGTCTGTGTACCGTTGTATGTATCAAATAGTACCTGCACTGATGTGAAGCACTTTGGTCAACGTGAGTTGTTTTATAAATGTGCTATACAATTAAATGTATTATTATTATAGACAATAGACAATATGTGCAGGACTAGGAGAGCCAGCGCCGGCATTCAATGTGATCATGGCTGATCATCCCCAATCAGTACCCCGTTCCTGCCTTCTCCCCATATCCCTGACTCCGCTATTTTTAAGAGCCCTCTCCTCTTGAAAGTATCCAGAGAACCTGCCTCCACCGCCCTCTGAGGGCAGAGAATTCCACTGACTCACCACTCTCTGTGAGGAAAAGTGTTTCCTCGTCTCCGTTCTAAATGGCTTATTCCATATTCTTAAACTGTGGCCCCTGTTCTGGACTCCCCCAACATCGGGAACAGTTTCCTGCCTATTATTATTATTATTATCAATACAAGTATTTTCTGTTTTAATGCATGTATATTGCTGAATTTTGAAAAATGATTGTCACAATGTTATTGCTTTATTTACACACAGACTCTCGGAAAAACGATCGACCCTCCATTGAGAGAGTTGTTGCAGCAACAGCGAGATCTGCACCCCACACATTGCTGGAATTATCCGCGGATAGTCAGTAGCCCCAGGTCAGCCGACTGAGGACCTGGAGATAGAATGGTGGGTTAGAAGATGTTTGATATAGGGTGGGGGGGGCAAGCCGTTAAGGGATTTGTATACGAATAAGAGGAGCTTGAAGTTGATTCTGTACCGTACTGGGAGCCAGTGGAGAGAGGCCAGGATCGGGGTGATGTGGTCCCTTTTACGGGTACCCATCAGAACTACATGCATGTACCTCCATCTCTGCAGCGAGGCTTCCGCCAGTCCGTGTCACCAATGCGTTTTCCTTCCAGCATTTCATTCAGGATCGCTTCACCCCGGAGAAGGTTCCACGCACATGGTCGCCAGGTACACGCTTGAGATGTCCATCCACTTTCAAACGCATCCTCAAGTTAAAGTAGAATAGTGGCCACATGATCACATGTAGAACCAAGTCTGAAACATATTGGAAAGATTTAAAATGAAATGCTTGGATGTGACGCACACAAACCCCAAAACATGGCAATAACAAATCATATTATGACCCTATCATTTTACCAGAGAGTGGTAAAAAAGCAGCAGAGAGAATCACCGGCTGCCCACTGCCCTCTCTGAAGGATATTGCCACCTCACGCTACCTCAGCAGAGCCACTGACATCATCACAGACTCCACACACCCCGGTCACCACCTTATGTATGTATTGCCAGGTCTGTGTACTGTTGTATGTATCAAATTAGTACCTGCACTGATGTGAAGCACTTTGGTCAACGTGAGTTGTTTATAAATGTGCTATACAATTAAATGTATTATTATTATAGACAATAGACAATATGTGCAGGACTAGGAGAGCCAGCGCCGGCATTCAATGTGATCATGGCTGATCATCCCCAATCAGTACCCCGTTCCTGCCTTCTCCCCATATCCCCTGACTCCGCTATCTTTAAGAGCACTATCTAGCTCTCTCTTGAAAGTATCCAGAGAACCTGCCTCCACCGCCCTCTGAGGCAGAGAATTCCACAGACTCACCACTCTCTGTGAGAAAAAGTGTTTCCTCGTCTCCGTTCTAAATGGCTTACTCCTTATTCTTAACTGTGGCCCCTGGTTCTGGACTCCCCCAACATCGGGAACATGTTTCCTGCCTATTATTATTATTATTATCAATACAAGTATTTTCTGTTTAATGTATGTATATTGCTGAATTTTGAAAAATGATTGTCACAATTGTTATTGCTTTATTTTACACACAGACTCTCGGAAAAAGAACGACCCTCCATTGAGAGAGTTGTTGCAGCCAACAGCGAGATCTGCACCCACACATTGCTGGAATTATCCGCGGGATAGTCAGTAGCCCCAAGTCAGCCGACCTGAGGGACCTGGAGATAGAATGGTGGGTTAGAAGATGTTTGATATAGGTGGGGGGAGGGGGGCAAGCCCGTTAAGGGATTTGTCTACGAATAAGAGGAGCTTGAAGTTGATTCTGTACCGTACTGGGAGCCAGTGGAGAGAGGCCAGGATCGGGGTGATGTGGTCCCTTTCACGGGTACCCGTCAGAACTACATGCATGTACCTCCATCTCTGCAGCGAGGCTTCCGCCAGTCCGTGTCACCAATGCGTTTTCCTTCCAGCATTTCATTCAGGATCGCTTCACCCCGGAGAAGGTTCCACGCACATGGTCGCGAGGTACAGGCTTTAGATGTCCATCCACTTTCAAACGCATCCTCAAGTTAAAGTAGAATAGTGGCCACATGATCACATGTAGAACCAAGTCTGAAACATATTGGAAAGATTTAAAATGAAATGCTTGGATGTGACGCACACAAACCCAAACATGGCAATAACAAATCATATTATGACCCTATCATTTTACCAGAGAGTGGTAAAAAGCAGCAGAGAGAATCACCGGCTGCCCACTGCCCTCTCCGGAGGATATTGCCACCTCACGCTACCTCAGCAGAGCCACTGACATCATCACAGACTCCACACACCCCGGTCACCACCTTATGTATGTATTGTCAGGTCTGTGTACCGTTGTATGTATCAAATTAGTACCTGCACTGATGTGAAGCACTTTGGTCAACGTGAGTTGTTTTTAAATGTGCTATACAATTAAATGTATTATTATTATAGACAATAGACAATATGTGCAGGACTAGGAGAGCCAGCGCCGGCATTCAATGTGATCATGGCTGATCATCCCCAATCAGTACCCCGTTCCTGCCTTCTCCCCATATCCCCTGACTCCGCTATCTTTAAGAACCCTATCTAGCTCTCTCTTGAAAGTATCCAGAGAACCGGCCTCCACCGCCGTCTGAGGCAGTGAATTCCACAGACTCACCACTCTCTGTGAGGAAAAGTGTTTCCTCGTCTCCGTTCTAAATGGCTTACTCCTTATTCTTAAACTGTGGCCCCTGGTTCTGGACTCCCCCAACATCGGGAACATGTTTCCTGCCTATTATTATTATTATTATCAATACAAGTATTTTCTGTTTTAATGTATGTATATTGCTGAATTTTGAAAAATGATTGTCACAATGTTATTGCTTTATTTTACACACAGACTCTCGAAAAACGATCGACCCTCCATTGAGACAGTTGTTGCAGCCAACAGCGAGATCTGCACCCCACACATTGCTGGAATTATCCGCGGGATGGTCAGTAGCCCCAAGTCAGCCGACCTGAGGGACCTGGAGGTAGAATGGTGGGTTAGAAGATGTTTGATATAGGTGGGGGGGGGGCAAGTCCGTTAAGGGATTTGTATATGAATAAGAGGAGCTTGAAGTTGATTCTGTACCGTACTGGGAGCCAGTGGAGAGAGGCCAGGATCGGGGTGATGTGGTCCCTTTTACGGGTACCCATCAGAACTACATGCATGTACCTCCATCTCTGCAGCGAGGCTTCCGCCAGTCCGTGTCACCAATGCGTTTTCCTCCCAGCATTTCATTCAGGATCGCTTCACCCCGGAAAAGTTCCACGCACATGGTCGCCAGGTACACGCTTTAGATGTCCATCCACTTTCAAACGCATCCTCAAGTTAAAGTAGAATAGTGGCCACATGATCACATGTAGAACCAAGTCTGAAACATATTGGAAAGATTTAAAATGAAATGCTTGGATGTGACGCACACAAACCCAAACATGGCAATAACAAATAATATTATGACCCTATCATTTTACCAGAGAGTGGTAAAAATGCAGCAGAGAGAATCACCGGCTGCCCACTGCCATCTCCGGAGGATATTGCCACCTCACGCTACCTCAGCAGAGCCACTGACATCATCACAGACTCCACACACCCCGGTCACCACCGTTTTTGAACTGTTGCCCTCTGGCAGGCGTTGCAGGTCAGAAACACGCACCTCCAGACTCAGAGACACTTTCTTCCCCAAAGCAATCTTCACACTCAATATGAAAAAACACGGAGTATTCTTCATGCTGCACTCTTCCATGCTGCTGCCCACCTTGAACTTTACTATCACCATGTGCAGCACTGATTACTTACTGACCATGATACCTAGTTTTTAATATTGTTTTTAAATTGTGTCCTGTGTTTTTATGTTTGTATATTATGCACCAATGGAGTGGCAACAACAATTTCGTTGTATGCTGTGCTTACGACGACAAATAAAGGCATTTCATTTCATTTCATTTCACCAGTGAATGAAGAAGTAAATGTTTCCATTTACCCGGCATGACAGCTGCAGTCAGCAGAGTGAATAATCCCCCATGGTGTATTGACGCACACCCGTCGCTTATTGGGGGTTTGGAGTACTCTTTCAGAGGGCGTACAGTCGGCTTTCAAAAAGCACATTGCAGAATCGTCAGAGAAGACTTCTTTCAGCCACCGAGCATCAAAATAGCTACAGGCCTTGTCTTCTTTGTAGTCGTTGAGCAGTGAAGTCGATGGTAGACAAAAGTGCTGGAGAAATTCAGCGGGTGCAGCAGCATCTATGGAGCGAAGGAAATAGGCAACGTTTCGGGCCGAAACCCTTCTTCAGTAGATGGTTCCGTTCAGTTCAGTTTTATTTGTCATATGTAGGTTAACACAGGGTCAACGGTACAATGAAATGTGTTTGGCAAGACAACGGATCACCTCAGCAATGATATTACAAGGATAAAAATAACATTTAAAAAAGATAAGATAAAAGTGAAGGTAGACAAAAATGCTGGAGAAACTCAGCGGGTGCAGCAGCATCTATGGAGCGAAGGAAATAGGCAACGTTTCGGGCCAAAACCATTCTTCAGACTGATAGGGGGTGGGGGTTAAGATAAAAGTGACATTGGTAGGTAAAAGACAATAATAAATAGCATAATCACCATAAATGATAGACAATCGACAATAGGTGCAGGAGTAGGCCATTTGGTCCTTCGAGCCAGCACCGCCATTCAATGTGATCATGGCTGATCATCCCCAATCAGTACCCCGTTCCTGCCTTCTCCCCATATACACCTGACTCCGCTATTTTTAAGAGCCCTATCTAGCTCTCTCTTGAATGATGTGCTTATGAGTTCAGAAGCCTGATGGCATGATGATAAAAACTGTCCTTTAATCTGGTGGTGCGTGCAGCCGAGCTCCTGTATCGTCCGCCTGACGGCAACAAGAACAGTCCCTACGTGCTGCGGGGGAGGGATAGAGAAGAGAAGGGAGAGGGAGAGAGAGAGAGAGAGAGAGAGAGAGAGAGAGAGAGAGAGAGAGAGAGAGAGGAGAGAGAGAGAGAGAGAGAGAGAGAGAGGGCGAGAGGGAGAGAGGGAGAGAGGGAGAGAGGGAGAGAGAGAGAGAGAGAGAGAGAGAGAGAGAGAGAGGGGAGGGAGGGAGAGAGGAGGAGAAGGAGAGGGAGAGGGAGAGGGAGAGGGAGAGGGAGAGAGAGAGAGAGAGAGAGAGATGGAGAGAGAGAGAGAGAGAGAGAGAGAAGAGAGAGAGAGAGAGAGAGAGAAGAGAAAGAAGGGGAGAAAGGAGAGAGAATCGGGAGAGAGGAGAGAGAGAAAATGAGGAGAAATGGGGGGAGGAGAGAAGGGGAGAGATAGAAGGGAGAGAGAGAGAAAGGAGAGAGAGAATGGGGAGAGAGAGAGGAGGAGAGAGAGAGAAAATGAGAGAGAGAGAATGGGGAGGGAGAGAATGGGGAGAGAGAGCGAAAGGAGAGAGAGAGAGAATGGGGAAGAGAGAGAGAGGAGAGAGAAATTAGAGAGAGAGAGAATGGGGGAGCGAGAGAAAGGGAGAGATAGAAGGGAGAGAGAGAAAGGAGAGAGAGAGAATGCTGAGAGGAGAGAGACGGGAGAGAGGAACGATGGCATGTTATATCCGCAGCCGTCCAATTCTGACCGCCGCCGAACCCCCCACCGTACCATTGCACCCTTCTTTACTGCGGCCCAGTGATGTCTCGGCTCTGACAATTCGAGGGATCTAACCGGTAAAGGCCCTGTCCCACGGGCAGGCGGTTACAGGCGTAAGCGCGGAGAAGCAGGAAGTGGGACCTGCCCCACGGGGTCGGTCCCACGCAGATCGCCGGAGCCGTATGTAGTTGGTCTCGACACCGCGCGGGGCTCAGAAAAAAACTGACACTGTCCAAAAATCCCGTGCGGCAACGGCCTGCCGCCCCGCTGCCACCTCAACGCCGCGAGCACCGCCTGGACGCCGCGCACCGTCTCGATGGAATAAGCTGGCGCATTGCATTGCGCGATGACGTCATCACCCGACGCCGCGCTCGCCGCATGCATTCGCATGCTCGTGTGACAGGCCGTACGGTAAACACTCGGCCTCTGCGCGGCAACCGCTTCCGGTTAGGTTGCGCTTGCCGCATGCTCGTGGGACAGGCCGTACGGTGGCACCAGCGCGGCAGCCGCGCGGTCCCCACTTCCTGCTATGCCGCGTTTACCGCCTGGAACCGCCTGCCCGTGGGACATGGCCTCTAACAACACTAAGAGCAGCCCCGGCCGCCGCGGGACACAACATGTAGTGGGCCTGATGTGTCCCGCTGGCCATATTTTGGAGACTCCTGCCTTACATGAACTAAACAAAAATGTACAGAAGTACAAAAATTGATGACTTTATTATTGTGATAAGTATAGATCTATTTTTTTTAAATCTAATAACTTTCTAATGTACCGACAAAATCTACCTTCCCAAGTGTTCCGCTCCATGATCTTGGTCTGCGCCGTCACTGCTGGAGCTAGCTAACGTGGAGGAAGAGCGAGGTAGCGTCAATTACGTGGCTGAGCCGACGTATTGATGCTCGCTCTTCCTCCACTGGGCTCAGCACACGCCCCCTTATGAGGCAGACATGATCGCTGCCTCCCCTGGAGCTTTTTCAATGCAGTTTTATGTGAGACCAGCGAGCATAAATTTATATATTATATGTGAAGTACGTTACCTGGACCATGGAAGGTTAGGACATGTAATGAAGGGGTTTACACACATTACGTTGGTGGACATTAACAGGCACACGCTTACTGCCCGCGCTCCATGCAGTTTCTGAGGGGTTGCGCGATCAGAGGGGAGGCTCAGCTCGCCGCTGCGTCACCTCTCATGTCTTCATGTATTTGCAGCGGAGCTGTGAACATTTTTGCGATTTTTACTATAAAAAATGATTCGATTCATATAGAGGACATGGACATGTCTCTTGGGCCATAAGCTGACAAGCAGCCCCTCTTGGAGGGAGTTTTGATTGTAAAATTAAAATGAGAGTATTTAGGACCCCTCCCGTGCTGGCAAGACACAGTAACACCTCAAATTTATGCTGGAGGCAATGTGGGAAGATCGGTGGATCACACCACATATTTTTGGGGGATTGTCCCAAATTGTACCAATACTGGAGAGACATCCAGGTAGAGATTAAATTAAATTCTGGGAGTGGATTTATCTTTGGAACCGGCTTGTTTCATATAAGGAGATACTCCAGCAGCGACAGATATTCAAAATCAGAAATATTTGCTTGGGGTGATGGTGTTGATTGCTAAAAAGATGATAACAGTGCTATGGAGAAAGGAAATGCACCAAATGTTCAACAGTGGAGGGAAAGATTGAAAAATGTATACTTGATGGAAAGTATAATGCTAAACTCCAGTTTGAGGACTGATGCCTTTAATATTATATGGAAACCTGTACTATTACAAATGCCAGGATTGATTAAGGATATGAATGGATGAGCTTGCTCTGGTGCCTGTGAATAAGATGCTTCTATGATAGAATGTTAAGAGGATCTGATGCGATGCTAATAGAGGTTAGGTGATTTGTATTTTGTCATTTTGCGATTGTCACTTGTGTGTCTCTTTGTTTTGTCTGTATGTGTATTTTGTTACGTCAATAAATGTTGAGTTCAACAAAAAAAGATTCATATAGAAATGACATTTATAAACACAGATCAGTGGAAAAATCTTTAGATTTATTTTTATTTTATTATTAATTTTGTTTACTTTTCTTACAGCTATTTTCATTGGGAGTATGACAGGTGAGGCTCTGCCTCCCCTGCCTCCCCTGACCGCACGTCCCTGGTGGGGGGGGGCGGGAAGAAGAAAGGAAGAGGCTGAGACAGTGGGCTGTGGGAGAGCTGGGAAGGGGAGGGGAAGGAGGGAGAAAGCAGGGTCTACGTGAAATTGGAGAAGTCAATGTTCATACCGCTGGGGTGTAAACTACCCAAGCGAAATATGAGGTGCTGCTCCTCCAATTTGCGGTGGGACTCACTCTGGCCATGGAGGAGGCCCAGGACAGAAAGGTCGGATTCGGAATGGGAGGGGAAGTTGAAGTGCTGAGCCACCGGGAGATCAGGTTGGTTAATGCGAACTGAGCGGAGGTGTTGGGCGAAGCGATCGCCAAGCCTGCACTTGGTCTCACCGATGTAGAACAGTTGGCACCCAGAACAGCGGATGCAATAGATGAGGTCGGAGGAGGTGCAGGTGAACCTCTGCCTCACCTGGGAAAGATTACTTGGGTACTTGGATGGAGTCGAGGGGGGGGGGGAGTAAAGCGCCAAGTGCAGCATTTCCTGCGGTTGCGAGGGAAAGTACTAGGGGAGGGGTGGTTTGGGTGGGAAGGAACAAATTGACCAGGGAGTTACGGAGGTGCGGTCTCTGCGGAGAGCCGAAAGCCGAAATGGGAAGATGTGGCCAGTGGTGGGATCCCTTTGGTGGTAGCAAAAATGTCAGAGGATTATCTGTTGTACGTGAAGGCTGGTAAGGTGGAAGGTGAGGGACAAGGGGGACTCTGCCCTTGTTACGAGTGGGGGGATGGGGATTAGCAGAGTTACGGGATATAGAAGAGACCCTGGTGAGAGCCTCATCTATAGTAGAAGAGGGGGAACCCCCGTTCCCTGAAGAATGAGGACATATCCGATGCCCTGGTTTGGAACACCTCATCCTGGGTGCAGGTGCGGCGTAGACGGAGTAATTGGGAGTAGGGGATGGAATCCTTACAGGAAGCAGGGTGG
Organism: Malacoraja senta; assembly: GCA_038087875.1. Classification (NCBI taxonomy): domain Eukaryota; kingdom Metazoa; phylum Chordata; class Chondrichthyes; order Rajiformes; family Rajidae; genus Malacoraja; species Malacoraja senta. The sequence goes on along the minus strand of JAXLNO010001973.1, from coordinate 274,992 downwards.
GAAGAAGTTGTAGCCCAGATAGCCATGGGAGTCAATGGGTTTGTAGTAGATGTTGGTCAGTAGTCTGTTACCTGCGATGGAGAGGTCTCGAAACAGTAGGGAGATGTCGGAAATGGTCCAGGTGAATTTGAGTGCCGGATGGAAGTTAGTGCTGAAATGGATGAAGTCAGTGAGTTCTGCGTGGGTGCAGGAGGTAGCACCAATGCAGTCGTCAGTGTAGCGGAGGTAGAGTCGGGGATAGGGCCACGGTACGCCCTTGAACAAGGATTGTTCGACGTACCCTACAAAGAAGGCAGGCATAGCTTGGGCCCATGCGCGTATCCATAGCTACGCCTTGGATTTTGGAGGAAATAGGACGAGTTAAAGGAAGTTGTTGAGGATAAGGACCAGCTCCACTAGGCGGAGGAGAGTATCTGTAGACGGGAATTGGTTGGTTCTCCGGTCGAGGAAGAAACGGAGGGTTTTAAGATCCTCCTGGTGGGGATGGAGGTGTAGGAGTGACTGAGCATTGTTGGTGAAGATGTGGGAATGGGGGGCTAGAAAACAGAATTCATAGAGGAGACGAAAGAGCATGTGAGGTGTCTTGGACATAGGTACGGAGGGGATTTAACCAGGGGGATAGGATGGAGTCGAGGTATGTGGAAATAAGTTCGGTGGGAAAAGAACAAGCAGAAACAATGCGTCACTGTATCTATGGCGTTTAGATCTATTTACTGTTATAGCTTATGACTTTTGACATATCCCATGATTCCTTGTCTTTTTTGGAAAACCGAACTCGCTTATTGCAGGATATGTGGAGGCTTTGGGGAAGGTGCAGAGATGGTTTACCAGAATGGTTTAAAAACAAGGAACTGCAGATGCTAGTTTACAAAAAAAAGACACAAAATGCTGGAGTAACTCAGCGGGACAGGCAGCATCTCTGGAGAGAAGGAATGGGTGACTTTTCGGGTCGCGACTAAAGAAGGGTCTCAACCAGAAACGTTACCCATTCCTTCCAGCATTTTTTGTCTACCTAAATGGCGCCTATCTCTCCACGTGGCGGTGTGCCAGCAGGCTGGAGGAGCGGGCAAAGGCCTTGCCACAGAATGGGCAGATGAAGGGGCGCTGGCCAGTGTGGGACCCGCCGGTGCTCCAGCAGGTGGTCAAGACGGGTGAAGCCCTTACCACAGAACGGTCAGGGAAGGGATGCTGACCGCTGCGGGTACGCCGGTGCTGGCCACAGGCTGGACTTGCGGGTGAAACCCTTGCCACACTCAGCGCACACAAAGGGTCTCACAAAGGTGTATCGCTGATGCTCCCGCAGCCCCCGTGCTCTCTTGAAATGCTTGCTGCAATGGGAGCAGCTGCTCGCTGGCGTGAGCTCGCCGGTGCTGCCGCAACCCCCCGCGAGCTGTCAAAACACCCATCGCAGTACGGGCAGTCGTAGGGCTGGCCACTGGTGTGCAATCGCTGGTGAGACAGGGCGTGGGAGGCCATGGCAAAGCGCTCTCCACACACCGGGCTGGGGACGGGACGGTCGCCCAGGCGTGCAGCCGCTGGTGGGACAGCAGCCTGGTGAAGCGGGTGGAAGCCCTTGCCACACTGGGCGCAGGTGTAGGGGTGCTCGCCGGTGTGGATGTGCTGGTGCTCCAGCAGCCTGCTGGAGCGGGTGAATCCCTTGCCGCAGTCGCTGCAGGTGTAGGGCCGCTCCCCGGTGTGCTGGCGCCTGTGCAACCTTCAGTTCCGGCGACGACTTGAAGCCTTTGCCGCAGTCGGAGCAGGTGAAGGGCCGCTCACCGCTGTGCACTCGCCGGTGCCCGGTCGTAGCGTCGGCGACTGGGCAAAGCTCTTGCCGCAGGTGGAGCAGCCCATAGGGCTTCTCGCCTGTGTGAACCCCGCCGGTGGATCTTCAGGGACTGCGGGCGTCTTGAAGCTCTCGCCGCAGCCGGAGCAGTCGAAGGGGCGTTCCCCTGTGTGCACCCGCCGGTGGATCGTCAGCTGGCTCGGGCACCGCCAGGCCTTGCACACACGTCGCACTCATAACGCTTCTCCTTGTTGTGCCCCGTCATGTGATCCTCCATCGAAGATCAGCCCTCGAAGCTCAGCCCGCACACCGAGCAGATGGGGGGGCTCACCGACACCCTGGCCGGCCTCAATGGGCCGCTCACGTCCCGTCTCTCCGTCCACAACAACGCCTCCTAAAACCCTGCAGGAGGGGAACACAGAGGGTCAACAAGCTGGCAAACAGGACATTACTAACGTGTGAACATTACTAGTGCTTGAAGGAGGGGTTGAGAGGGGAGGGCGCCGCTCCGACCTGTGGACGCCGAGGGAACTGCGTCGAGCCGCCCGCCCGCCCGGTGTCGAGAGGACCATAGGCACTGCACCGCGGCCTTCAACCGACAGGGGGCGCTACACCGTGGCCTCACACCGCCAGGTGGGGGCTGCAGTCGGAGGACCAGGGGCTGCAGTCGGAGGACGAGGAGCTGCACCGCGGCCTCCCATCGCCAGGAGGGCGCTTGCACTTCAATATAGCGGGGTTGCACGTAAGGTGATCGGGTCAAAGGGCGTGACGCACGGTGCAGCTCAAACCATGCGGAGACATGGCAGCTTCCGGCACACACTGTTAACACACAAAACGCGTACTTTCTAACCTTGTTAAAAACCGCAGAAATAGTCAATTTTTGTGCTGTCAATAATTGTGGAAATCGGGGTAACCATGAGAGACATTTATCCTACTTCAGAATTCCAAAGGTGAGGAGAAATAATGGTCGAGCAGGGCTCTCACTTAACTTTTTTTCTCTGTTGCCAGCCGGGCAACCTTGGCAGCATTTTTAAGTTGCCAAAAGACAGTTTAGGTGGTCATTTAAGACGGCTTGCATGACGTGTACGATAATGTGCTCGGACGAAGTGCGTAGTTACCAGTCGGAATTATGCTCAATGAAGCATTCACATATTATTTATGCTTCAAATAAAGTCACAAAACTAAACATATTCACCAATCAAGACATGATATATACCACAATGACATGCAGCAAAATATAATACAGTATCTCAACTCTTTTTACACATTGCAATTAATGCAATTTCTATTAGTTCTTTCCACTTCCAAACAAAAATGTGGTTGGATTATTCAGCGTATGATCAACCTGTGTCAATAAATCCTGGACCATGGTCACAATATATGCTTAACCATGCACACTACAGATTGATGCAAGCATGTTTTCTGTGAAGGACCGAAAATTACCATGACATGGGCCATAGCATGGGTCGTTATTGCTATTGGCACAGAAACACTCTGGCTTCCCACATAATTTATCCATGACAAAATATACAGGTTGCAAGGACATTTCTAAGGCATTTTATGATAATAGCTGTTAAAACAGACTATACCCATCTGACAGGTTAAACATTACACTAACTGGACAAGAGATGGCCAAAGGACATAACTGCAGCAAAATGTTCTTTTGGTAATATGTTTAAAGGTGTCAAAACGCCACATTATCGGACATTCAGATTAGATGTATGTGTTGTGAACAGCAAATGAAGATACCCAGTTTGTACGCACCAGATTTAAAAAAAAATATTGATAAACGCTGTTTCCATCATCCCCACTTCAGAATTAACGTTAAAATTTCAAACTGAAAATATCTCCTGGCCAAAATTTGTGATGTATATGACCGACTGTAGAAGTAAAACCTGGATAAATCTAACGTATAGTTGTGAATGTTGCTCATTAAATAACTACAGTACTGATACTCTATATTGAGAACATTGATTTGCTGTTAAAATGAATTATGTAATATCGTGTCAACGGTAGCAGTGACAATCGAACACTTAATCCACTTAATCCATCTTTATGGACCTAAAACAAATAACATTGGGAATTAAAACCACATTTGATTGCATTCCGTTATCAAACATAGTCAATGTTCGCCTCTGAAGACCATGAAGCACAATAGGATCAGGGAGGGGAGGATGTGAATCAGTGCGGGGTGGATAGATGGCGGGGGGTGGGGGGGGTTTGAGAAGCAATCGGTGCAGAATGGATGGATTGAGGCAGGTGATTAGTACGTGTTGGTTTGGAGGATGTAAAAATTGTGAGGGGAGAGCACGGGGGATGTCAGTGGTGTTGAATGGGGGGATCAGTATGGAATGGGTTTGGGGGGGGGTATCAGTACAGGATGAATGGGAGGATCAGTACAGGATGAATGGGGCGGACAAAAATGCTGGAGAAACTCAGCCGGTGAGGCAGCATCTACGGAGCGAAGGAAATAGGCAATGTTTTCGGGTCGAGACCCTTCTTCAGACTGTTTCCCACCATTCTTCTTGAATGGGGGGTTCAATACAGGATGGATGGGGGGATCAGTGCAGGATGAATGGCGGGATCAGTACAGGATGGATGGGGGGATCAGTGCAGGATGAATGGCGGGACCAGTACAGGATGAAATGGGTTGAACAGTACAGGAAGAATGGGGGTAGACAAAAGTGCTGGAGAAACTCAGCGGGTGAGACAGCATCTATGGAGCGAAGGAAATAGGCAAACGTTTTCGGGTCCTAGACCCCTTTCTTCAGACTGTTTCCCCCTCCATTCTTCTTGAATGGGGGGGTTCAGTACAGGATGGATGAGGGGGATCAGTAAAAGATGAATGGGGAGTTCATTACAGGATGGATGGGGGGATCAGTGCAGGGTAAATGGAGGGTGGGTCATTACGGGATGAATGGGTGGCTCAGCACAGGATGGATGGAGGGAGAAGTGCAGGAGAATCAATGCGAGGTGGATAGGGTGATCAGCGCAGGATGAATAGATTGGGGGAGCACAGGGGATGGGGAGCACAGGGGATGTCAGTGAGGACTGAATAGAGGCAGGAATGGGAATCAGTGTGGGATGGAGAGGAGGGGTCTTAGGATAAGGGGGGTGGAGGGGGCGTACAAGAGAGAGAGAGAGAGAGAAAGAGAGAGAGAGGGGAAGGGGCAGAGGAGGTGGGGAGGAAGGAAGGTCAGCGTTCCTCGGACAACATCGCCCCGCTGCCTTGGCCGTCCCTGTCCACCGCCAAGTGCCACCGCCAAAGGGGGAGGCGGTTGGGATCTCCTCGCCACCGCCTCCCCTCCTCCGCCAGCCTACAGCAAGGTGCGGGGCCGAGAGCTATAGGATCTTTGGTGCAGCTGCTTCAGACGGCGGAAGGAGGCCTCCCCTCCCTCCCTCCTCCCGGCCTCGGCGTGCGGGAGGTTTTGTTTTGAAAGCGGTTATCGCCGTTAGCGGATTTGCATGCAGCGGCCGCTATCAGGGCAGGCAGGGTGCGGGAGGGGGAGGAGGTGGAGCCGCTTTCGCGGCCGCTACTGCCGCTGTGCGGGGCCCGTCATTCGCTCCGACCCTTCGTCACCACGCACCAAATATCTTTGCCCGGCAATACAGCCGGCGCCGACACGAAATGTCACGTTCCTTTTCTCCAGAGATGCTGCCTGACCCGCTGAGTTACTCCAGTTTTTTGTGTCTATCTTCAGTATAAACTATTTATTTTTAATGATAAATTTAGCTTCAGAAGCGTTTTCTTTTTGCATGTAAAAACCCACTTGAGAAAAATGGGCGATTTTAAAATTTGACAGCCAGATTTATCACTTCTGAATCTTTTTAGATACCAAAGGAATCAAGAAAGAACACAAATAATGCCTTACTGTTGAAAAAACACAAATAATGCCTTACTTTTGATGAAATGCAGTGAGCAAACGCGATAATTCCCAATATTTTAAATCTTGATATCTGCACGGCCAATGTTCGCCAAGCACTTTAGCTGTTGTTGTCCCTTCAGCTGTTGCTTCTCTCTACCATAATTTCCCCTCACTT
>JAXLNO010001973.1:214212-268968 GCA_038087875.1 Malacoraja senta | reverse complement strand
GTTCCCTACAGAATGAGGACATATCCCGTGCCCTGGTTTGGAACACTTCATTCTATGTGCAGATGCGGCGTAGACGGAGACATTGGGAGTAGGGGATAGAGTCCTTACAGGAAGCAGGGTGGGAAGAACTCTAGTCCAGGTAGCCATGGGAGTCAGTAGGTTTGTAGTAGATGTAGTAACAACTCATAGTCGTTTATTGTAATACATGCGGAGAAAACATTGCACGCTATCGTCTGCGTCGTCAGCATCCAACTGACACTAAGCTGGTGAAGCACTGATGTCAGTGGTCCGGGTAGGGATTAAGATCCGGACTGGACTTATTGTGGAATGTGTAGCATGCATAATATGTGTGGTGATAGATACAACAAGGGTAGGTTAATATAGTTAATCTACACTCAGAGAGTTGTGAATCTGTGTAATTCTCTGCCTCAGAAGGCAGTGGAGGCCAATTTTCTCGATGTTCTGAAGACAGAGTTAGATAGAGCTCTTAAGCATAGCGGAGTCGGGGGATATGGTGAGAAGCAGGAACGGGGTACTTAATGTGGATGATCAGCCATGATCACAGTGAATGGTGTTGCTGACTCGAAGGGCCAAATGGCTTACTTCTGCACCTATTGACTATTTATTGTTTTTTCCACTGTCATTCTTGCTAGGGTATCTTTCCAGTCAACTTTGGCCTGCTCCTCCCTTTCTTGGAGTCCAGTACAAACCTGATTTTCCTAGTCTACGTGCATGTTGAAATCTCCTATAACAAACGTAGCATTACCTTGGCGACATGCCAATTTTAACTCTTGATTTAAGTTGCACCATATGTTCAGGCTACTGTTTGGGGGCCTGTAGTCAACTTAATTTGGGGTCGTTTTACCCTTACAATTTCTCAGTTTTATTCATACTGACTCTACATCTCCTGATTCTGTGTCAGTCCTCGCAAGGGACTGAATTTAATTCCTCACCAACAGAGCAACCCCACCCCCTCTGCCCTCCTGTCTGTCTTTTCAATAGGACGCACATCCATGAATATTCAGTTCCCAGCCCTGGTCCTCTTGCAGCCATGTCTCTGTAATTCCCACAACATCATACTTTCCAATTTGTAACTGAGCTTCAAGCTCGTCCACTTTATATCTTATACTTCGCGCATTCATATACAACACTTTGACCGGTATTCACATATAAAATGCAAACGTGTGTTTTAGTCTGAAAATGCAAAAGTATGTTTTGGTTTGAAAATGCAAAAGTGTGTTTTGGTTTGAAAATGCTAATGTGTGCTTTGGTTTGAAAATGCTCAAGTGTACACTGGTTTGAAAATGCTGAAGTTCACTTGGGATTGAAAATGCTAAAGTTGCCTTGAGTTTCAAAATGCTAAAGATGCATTGGGTTTGAAAATGCTAAAGTTGCCTTGGGTTTGAAAATGTTAAAGTTGTCTTTGGTTTGAAAATGCTAAAGTTGTCTTGGCTTTGAAAATGCTAATGTTGCCTTGGGTTTTGAAAATGCTAAATTTGCCTTGGGTTTGAAAACACTAAAGTTGCCTTAGGTTTGAACATGCCAAAGTTGCCTTTGGTTTGAAAGTGCTAAAGTTGCATTGGGTTTGAAAATGCTAAAGTTGCCTTGGGTATGAAAATGCTACAGTTGCCTTGGGTTTGGAAATGCCAAAGTTGCCTTGACTAATTAATGTTGCCTTGCTAATTAAAGTTGCCTTGCCTAATTGAAGTTGCCTTGCCTAATTAAAGTTGCCTTGCATAATTAAAGTTGCCTTGCCTTGTTAAAGTTGCCTTGCCTAATTAAAGTTGCCTTGCCTCATTAAAAATTAAAAGTCAAATCTTAACCACTTCCTATTTGCGCTGTATATTGCTTTTAGAAAAAACGACACTGCGAACGGCCATGATTTTTGGCCATCTTACTCAGAGTCCCACTCCGCTCATCAGGTCCCGAGGACTTTTCCTATCGATGAAAAATACAAGTTATTAGTGATTAAAAAATGTTGAGATTGTTTGCCTGTCAATCACGCCATCAATGCCACGCCCCTTCTGGTGGAACGGGGCTAGGAATGATAAAACCCGGAAGTGGGGGCGCGGCTCAGTGTCTACAAGATGGGGGAGAGGGAGGTCGCGACTCGCCGTCGTTAGTGGTGATGCACCCTGCTTGACATGGTAGGAACCTACACAAATTTGGTGGCCCTGCACCCTGCTTGAAATGGTAGGAAACTGCACGAATTGGTGGCCTTGCACCCTGCTTGAAATGGTAGGAAACTGAACTTGAATTTGGTGGGCTTGCACCCTGGTTGAAGTGGTAGGAAGCTGCACTTCAATTTGGTGGCCTTGCAACCTGCTTGAAATGGAATTTCAAGAAATAGCCGTGAGTCAACAGCCAGCCCACCAACCATAAAGTGCAAGTGAAATGAATTTGCCAGCAGCGGTACAATGAAAAAGAACACACAAAAACACACTAAAAATTTAACACAATCATGCACCACAGCATTCATAACTGTGGTGGAAGGCACACAATTTGGCCAGTCCTCCTCCATTTTCCTCTGTGTTCGCGACCTCAACCATCCGCAGCCGTCGCTGCGGGAGTCCAGATGTGCAGACAAGGTAAAAAGTCCAGGTAAGTCCTGAAACGGTTCCTCCCCATCGGAGATCGCGGCTTCAAGTTGGTGTAGACCGCAGGCCGGCGGTCGGAGATTTAAAGTTCGCGCCGCAGCCAGAGCACCGCAGACTGCAGGGCCGGCAGTCTAAGCTCCCCTCCATGGGTCCCCGGCGAGGGACCCCGCTCCTGATGGTAAGTCCATGCCGCGCCCGCGGTAGAAGTTGGCCGCGGGTCGGCATTCGGAGCTACTTCTCCCCGCGGGTCCCCCACGAGGGATCCCAGGCAGCGGACGCCGCGCCAGCTGGAACTCATACTAGCGCTCCAGAATGCCCAGCCCCCCACTGGCCACCAATAATAGAATTTGAGGTGGAATATTGCGTTGAGGGGCCAGCGCTCCCATATGAAGCTGGGACCCAACGGGTCCCACTTAGTTTAGTATTCGTTTATAAATGTGTATCAAATATTAGTTTAGTTCCTGCGCTGCACTAAAGTCATCTCGTGTGTCAACGGTCGATTGCTGGTCGGTTGGTCCACACCTTATCCAGAGCTCCCTTGATGGTCAGCATCTACACTGGATTGGTGGTTGTAAATAGTCATTACACACGTGTGACATTATAATAGTCTTTTAATAAGTATACAGAGTTAAACAATACATGAGTAGTCACTGATTCCAGTCTGCTACTGTACTGCACAGAAGGAGAAGCAGGCGTTATTATAAATGATACTTAACGCGGGGTTAGTAGTGGTGAGGTAGCTATGTGATTGGTTGCATGCATAAACCATCTACATCCTTCCCCTTAGAAGATTAAACATGAACACATGATTAAACATGGTGGATAACTATGGCAACGACTTAAACAAAATCACCACACCGAACAGGCGCTTGCTGACACGGCCCGAGCGCGTACGGACCAACCCTTCCCCCCCCTCACCAGAAAGACCCAAACCCGGAGGCGACGAAGCCGGTGGGGAAACAGAAAGCGGCAGGGGGACAAACATGCAGGAGGGCTAGGAAAGCGGTTAGCAATGGGCGACCCACACGGAGGTGGACAAAGCACGCGAGGGGACTGAGGCATGCAGGGGCCGGCAACGGGATAAGCAGCGGATGGCTGGAACTGCAGCGGAGGAGCGTAAAAGTCCGGCTGCCAGCGGGAGCGGCTCCTGTACAGCAAGCAGGTGCTGACGACTCCTGCGGTAGACAGTCCCGTCAAAGTTCACAAGGTACGAACGAGGCGCATCGGCAATGCCAACCACGGTGGACAGACGGTAATATCCGCTAGCAGTATGTAGACGAACGGCCTGTCCAGGCAGCAGAGGCTTGAGAGGCTTGCACGGTCTATCATGTGACCGTCTTTGGATGTCGTGCTTAGCCTGAATGCGCGTCTGGACGGAGGCAGGCTCCAGCACTCGAGGCAGCAGCTTGTGTTGAGCAATCGGAATCGGTGGTCTTGTTGTTCTGGACATCAGCCGCTGAGCAGGTGAGGCCAGGGTTGCGTCCCTGGAAATGTTCCTTAGGTTCAGGAGGGCGAGGTAAAAGTCGGAATTCGCCAGGCGCGCTTGCTCCATTAGTAGTTTGGCACTCCGGACAGCCCGCTCAGCAAGCCCGTTACTCTGCGGGTACTCAGGGCTGCTCGTGAAGTGGAGGAAGTTCCACTTGTTGGCAAAGTTCTTGAACTCCTGGCTGATAAACTGCCTGCCGTTGTCGGTCTGCAGATGGACAGGCGAGCCGAAAGTGGAAAAATGTCTCCTCAGCTTGCGGATGACCATCTCGGACGTGAGGGAGGTCAGAAGGTCAACCTCGAACCAGTTCGAGTAGGAGTCAGCAAGGACGAGGTAGTGTTTACCACGCCACTCGAAAATGTCGGCGGCCACCGAGGTCCAGGCCATGGCAGGCGCTGGTTGTTGCAAAATGGGCTGCCTTTGCTCGTGGGACGCAAGGCTGTTGCAGGTAGAGCAAGACGAGACACGGTCCCGAATGTACTTAGCCATTCCAGGCCAGTAGAATTGGCACTGTGCCTGGGCGATCGCGGCATCAACGCCCGGGTGCCCGCTGTGGGCCACGCTATAGTACTTGTCATACAGGGAGGAGGGGACCACGACCTTGTGGCCCTTAACAATAACGCCGTCTTGGATGACCAGTTCGTCGCGAACCAGGAAAAAAGGCAGTGTCTCTGCGGGCGCACTGGCGCGCTTGCTCGGCCAACCCCTTTTTATCACTGAAGAAAGTAGCTGCAAAGCGGGGTCGGCGGCGGTATGCTCGGCTAGGCACTGAAGCTGCTTAGTGGGGACAAAGTCAACGCCGAGCACCAGAAGGTCTTCCCGTTCGTAGGGGTGTTGATCACAGGTGGCGCGAGGGGCGCGCGAGAGAGTGTCCGCAACGTGCATATCAGTTCCCTTTTTGTAGACGATGGTGAAGTCGAAACGCTGGAGCTGCATCATCATACGTTGCAGCCTGGCAGGTGCGACATGGATCGGTTTACTCAGGATGGTCAGTCTCAACCGTGAAAGAATTCCGAAAAGAAAGTCCTTAAACTTAGAGCAGGCGAAAACGACGGCGAGCAGCTCCTTTTCGATCTGTGCATAGCGTTGTTCGGTGTCGGTCATGGTACGGGAGGCATAGGAGACAGGGAGCAGGGAGCCATCTGCAGAGGACTGTAGGCAGGCTGCACCGAGCCCGAATCGCGAGGCATCACAGGTGACAGTGATGGGGCGCTTCAGGTCGAAAAACGTCAGAGTAGGAGTGCTGACCAGCTTAGACTTTAAAGCATCAAAAGCCTGCTGGTGCTGAGGGAACCAGGCCCAGGCGGTGTCTTTTCTAGTCAGCTGTCGCAAGGACGAGCTCAGTTCGCTGAGGTTGGGAATACATTTCCCAAGATAGTTCACCATGCCCAGGAAGCGCTGTAAACTGAGCACGTCGGTGGGGGCCGGCATCTCAATGATAGCGGCAGCTTTCAAAGGATCAGACTTGAGTCCAGCAGGAGTGAAGACATGGTCAACGTAAGTGACCTCGGATACCCGGAATCTGCACTTCTTGGGGTTGAGTTTGAGGTTTATCTGTCGTGCCCGTTCCAGGACACGCCGTAGGTTACGGTCGTGCTCCACCACGTCTTTCCCGTAGACCACGATGTCATCAACAATGATGGCGCACGGCAGGCCAGCGAACAGCTGTTCCATGGTCCTCTGGAACACCTCGCTGGCAGAGTTGATGCCGAATGGCATTCGCAGGAACTTGAATCTGCCGAACGGTGTCGAAAACGTGGTCAGATCCGATGACTCCTTGTCCAATGGTATCTGCCCAAACGAGCTCTTTGCGTCGAGGACAGAGTAGACGGTGGCCTGTCCGACCTGGGCTGCAACATCCTCAACTGTCCTCATTGGGTAGTGGGGGCGCCTGATGGCAAGGTTCAAGTCTTTAGGGTTGATACACACACGAATTTCATTCTTGTTCTTTTTTAACGTGGCAATCATGGTGGAGACCCACTCGGTGGGCTCACTGACCGCCTCTAGCACCCCCATGGTGACCATGTTGTTCAACATGGACTCGACTTTGTCCTTCATGGCGTGAGACACTCTGTGCGGTGCACGAATTACAGGTGAAACCTTTGGATCAGTAGCAATTTTGTAGGTAATAGGCAGCTTGCCCAGTTCATCATTAAACAGGTCTGGGTATTCCGTTACCGGGTCTACCGATATCATCACCTTGTGGACCGTTCTGTCAAACGACACCAGGCCCAGATCCTGGCATGCCTGGTTGCCCAACAGAGTCAAACAGTCAGAGTTCAAAACATAAAAAGTCAAGGCACTCGTTGTCTTTTTCAGCACACAAGTGAAAGTAGCTTTTCCCAGCGGTCTCAGCACCTCGCCTCCATAGGCGTGCAGAGTGGAACGGTCTGCAATCATTAGCTCATTATTCCCTATCTTCTTAAAAAGGCTTATTCACATTACATTCACTTTTGCCCCAGTGTCGAGCTTAGCGTGAAAGCTGGAATTGTTGACAGTTATCAGAACAGTTGGATCGGGTAGCCGGCCAGGTGCGTGGAGAAGTGAATGCACACTCGCCTCCCCTTGCGAAATAATTGGATCGTCAGCGTGGGCAGCGTCGAGCAAGGACAGAGAACCATACATGTTATCAGCTTGCATCAGCATGTTTAGGTTAGGTCTGGAAGCTCGTGGCACCTTCCCACGAGAACGACAGGCAGCAGAGAAATGGTTTAATTTCTTGCAATAGTTGCAGGCTTTACCGAAGGCAGGGCATGGCGACTGCCTGTGATGCATGTAGTTACAGTTCGGGCATTTGGGGGTTTCACCGCCAGATGCGGGGCCGGGCCGAGGCGCAAATTGAGTGTTATCAGATCGGGGTCGCGGTCTAATGAACCCAGTCAGGTTGATAGATTTAGTGTCCGAATCACGCTGACTGTCTGGCGGGTCAATGGCCTCAGCCATTCTGCAGGCGTGCATGGCTTCATTTAAAGTAAGATCGGGTCTGCGGGTCTGATCGAGCATCCCTGTCACCAAAATGTCTCTAGTTAGCTGGTCTGTCATAGCTTCGAACCTGCACCTCTGGGCTAGGTGACGTAAATCAGCGATGACGCGCTCAACAGGCTCACCGGTCAACTGCTTGCGAGTAAAGAATCGCGCCCTTTCTAAAATGCGATTAGAGGGCAGGTCACAAATCTCCCCGAACTTGCGTAGCAGGACATGCGGGTCTTCCGCAGTTTCCATGGGTACCAGTACCTGATTGTTGGCACCCAGGACCGCTGGGGCATAATTGAAGGTCCTGGCTCTTCTCATGACGTCGGGGCCGGCAAGGTTGAGAAGAAGCGAGGCTTTAACATCATCGGGCTCGTTCCGATGAGCAATAGTCATGTAGTGGCGGTAGTCCAGTTCGAAAGTAGCCCAGCGCTCCGCGATGTCCGAATCGAAGACGAGCTGAGCAGGCTTTCGGCAAGAGGAAGCCATTGTCAAAATGAAAATAAAAACTTAGCAAAAGAAATAAAAACCGATAACCAGGAGACGCGAGTAGTCACTGTCTGACACCATGTAAATAGTCATTACACACATGTGACATTATAATAGTCTTTAATAAGTATATATAGTTAAACAATACATGAGTAGTCACTGACTCCAGTCTGCTACTGTACTGTGCAGAAGGAGAAGCAGGCGTTATTATAAATGATACTTAAGGCGGGGTTAGTAGTGGTGAGGTAGCTATGTGATTGGTTGCATGCATAAACCATCTACAATATTGAAGGGCGGTGCAGGCTCGAAGGGCCGAATGCCGACTCCTACACCTATTTTCTATGTTTCTATGTTTCTATGTAAGCGGCCGAAGGAGCGCATCCCTCGGGAGAGCCCCCACACGTCCCCCGGGGTCAGCGCTGTCCGGCCACGGCCGCCCTCTGCTCCGTCTCCCCCTGTGCGGTCGCAGTGTCACGGGGGATGAGGGTCGGCAAGGCCAACAAACAGGGCCGGGTGGAGCGGGGAAGCGGCTCCGTACAGCGGACACACGGTGACGAAAACCCGGCAACGTCACCGTCAGGTGCAGCAGAGTTGAGGACAGTCTGGTCCATCCGCCCATCGATAGTCACTGACCGGGCTGCATCGGCAACCCCCCCCCCCACACCCACCAACCACCCCACACCCACACCCAGACCCCCACCATCACCGGCACTCCGACCCCCTACCGACACCCCGACCCCCCACCGGCACACCGACCGCCTCCACCGGCACCCCCAGCCCACTCCCCCGCCCCCGGCCCACCAGGCAACGTCCCCGTCAGATGCATTAGAATTGGGGACAGCCTGTTCCTTCCGCCCACTCAGAGTCTCTGACCGCGCAGAAACGTCATCGGCACCTAAAAAATACCACGACCCCCCCTGACCCCCACTCGCGGCCGCGGGGACAGACAGCGCGGGGTCCGCGAGTGTGGAACCAATCAGTGTGGATGCCGGATGGTGGGACAGAAGAAGGGCCGCTGTACAGGCAGCCATAGTATGTGCTTACCCGATGTTCACCGCGTGTACTCCAGAATACGAAGCGTGGCTACAGTACGGGTCAGGGGTCGTTACCACGACTGTCGGGCAAACTCGCTGTCGAAAGCACCATTCCGCCAATTGTAGCTCGTTCCCTCCCCGCCCTTTACCCCGCCCGTCGCCTTATCTCTTCTCCCCTGACGCAGGCAGATCGGGCACAGTCGGAGCGGAGTCTGACATTATTAAACTTGCAGCCGCGCACCGACTCCAACACTCCTGATCTTTAGCTGAAAGTTGAGCTGGTGCTCTGCCCCTGAAAACGTGTTCAGTAATGTCCAGTGTCCGTTCCCATCTCTCTCCACTCATTTGACTGAATAAACTAATCTTACAATAAATGTACAATAATAAACCAAACGAATATTGATACCATCTCCCCATCTCCGCTTTATCGTAAAATTAAACTCATATTTGTTACCCCCTCTCCCTCCTTACCCTTCCTTCCCCCCTCTACCTCACCACCCTCTTTCTCCTCCCTCTCTCACTCTCCCTTCTTTCTCTCCCACCCCATTTCTGTCCCGCCTCTACTTTATAAGAATACATTTACAATAATATATAAACTAAACTAACATCTGATATCCGCTACCCCCCTCTCTATATCCCCATATAGCTCTAATCCCTCTCTCTCTTTCTCTTTCCTTCTGCTCACCCTTTCGTTCCTCTCTCTCTCTCCCTCTCTCCTCCATCTTACCCTCTCCATCCTTTTCTACCCTTTTTCTCCCCTCCCTCTACCCCTCCCCCTCTCTCTCCACCTCTCTTTCTTACCCCATTTTCTCTCTCTCCCCTCTCTCTCTCTCTCCCCTCTCTCTGTCTCTCTCCGCATCTCTGATCTTAAACACCACCAGCAATCCAGTGTAGATGTTGACCATGAAGAGGACTCTGGATATGGGAGAGGAATTGTGATTTTTCGTGGACACGGGGAGGAAACGGTGTTTTGATTGTTGATAATCAGCACGGCACTGATTATGGATGATTAGCCATGATCAAATTAAGTGGCGGTGCGGGATCGAAGGGCCAGATGGCCTACTCCTGCACCTATTGTCTATTGTCTATTGTCTATTGTCTATTGAAACGGCCACTTTCTCGCCCTCCGCTGGGAACAGGAGGCGAAAATCGGCCATCTTGAAACATGCCCGAAATTCTCGCCCTCCTCTCCCTGATCAACTTTTTCGCTTTTTACTTCAGAGATACGGCGTGGAAACAGGCCCTTCAGCCACCCGTGTCAACCGGCCATACTCCCCCCCCCTCTCTCTATTATACCCCTTTCGCTCTTTCTGAAAAAGAGCTAATAGTCAAATCTAATAGTCAAATCTAAAATTGAGTCTTTCTTCTACAAAAGCTTGGACTAGTAGAACAAAGAATGGCTCGGTGCCAAGTCTGAATGACTTTGTAAATTATATGGAACGCAATATGGAGGGCATGTTGTCTTTTCATTAAAGACATTAAGATGGCAGCCTGCAGTAATACCATTTGCTTCTTCAAGGCCATAAAGAAGCCGAGATTGAAAAAATAGCTGATGCTCCAGAGATAAGTAATAACTTGTCATTGGTCGAGCTCCATTTGGACCCAGCTTTCCTATATTGTGAAAGGCTACAGAATCTTTCAGTCATGCCATATTCAGACGGTAGGAGGGTTTTACTGATAAGAACATGTATAATTGTGCTAACTCGGCATTGTCCTGTGAGTGGAGCACGAGAAGCACTGAGCAACATTTGTGCTCATTGTAATCTCGCCGCTTCCGTCTGACGATTGGATTAAAGATTGCCTTCAACGGTTGTTGATATCTGCTATTTAACTAACGAATTTTCACATCAGAGATACCGCGTGGAAACAGGCATTTCAGCCATTCGAGTCCGTGTCGACCTGCCATACACTCTCCCCAGTCTCTATCTTACCCCTCTCGCGCTCTCTCCCTCTCTATCCCCCACCCCATATCTCTATCCCCCTCTCTCTCTGCCCTCTTTAGCATCAAGTCAAGTCAAGTCACATTTATTTATAGAGCACATTTAAAAAACAACTCTCGTTGGCCAAAGTGCTTTACATTTGTTATAAGAATAGCACAACAAAACAAATTACATACCCCTCACTCAGAGGACTCCAGGAAAGGCTTGGGGGTATAGATACGTCTTTAGTCTTGAATTAAAAGAGTCGATGGAGGGGGCAGTTCTGATGGGAAACGGGATGCTGTTCCACAGTCTAGGGGCTGCAACCGCAAAGGCGCGGTCGCCCCTGAGCTAATGCCTAGATCGTGGGTTATTCAGCAACCCCAAGTCGGCCGATCTGAGGGGCCTGGAGGTGGAGTGGTGGGTGAGAAGACATTTTATGTAGGCAGGGGCAAGCCCATTCAGGGCTTTGTAGACATGGAGGAGGATCTTGAAGTTTATACGGAACATGTACGTCTAAATTAAACTCCTCTATCTGTACCCCTCTCTCTCCAACGCCTCTCCCTGTCTCTCTCCCCCTCACCCTTCCCGTTCTCTCTCTTTCCCTCTCTCTCTCACCCCCTCTCTCTCCCTCTATTTCTCCCCCTCTCTCTCCCTCTCCCCCCTCTCTCTCCTTCTCTCTCTCTCCGTTAGTTTAGAGACACAGCGCGGAAACAGCTCCTTCGGCCCACCGGCTGCGCGCCGACCAGCGATCCCTGTACATGAACACTATCCTACACCCACCACGGAAATGTTTTACATTTACCAAACCAATTAACCTAACCTCCGTACAGAAAGTCTCTCTCGCTCTCTCTCTCTCTTTATCCCTCTCCCCCTCTCTCCCTCTCACCCCCCTCTCCCCCTCACTCTCTCTCTCTCCCTCTCCGTCTTCCCTGTCCAAACCAATTAACCTACAAACCTGTACGTCCTTTGCAGTTTGGGAGGAAACCGAAGATCACTGAGAGGTCGCAGTTCACGGGGAGAACGTGCAAACTCTGTACAGATAGCCCCTCTCCTCCCTATCTCTCACTCCTCTCCCTCGCTCTCCCCCCTTTCTCTCTTTTCTCTCTCCCTCCCTCTCTCTCTTCCCTGTGTCTATCCCCCCTCTCCCTCTCCCCCTCACTCTGATTTGAAGCACCACCACCAATCCAGTGTAGATGCTGACCATCAAGGGGACTCTGGATACGGGGTGGAATGGTGATTTTTCGTGAACACGGGGGGGTTGGGGCGGGGGCGGCGGCCATTTTGTTGCCCTCCGCTGGGAACAGGAGGCAAAAGTCGGCCATCTTGAAACAGGCCCCAAACTCTCACCCTCCTCTTCCTGCTTCACTTTTCCATTTTTACTTCAAACACAGCGCAAAAACAGGCCCTTCGGCCCATCGAGTCGACCAACCGACCAGCAATCGTCCGTTTACACACTAGGTTACTTTAGCGATACAGCGCAGGAACTAAACTAATATTTGATACTCTTTTAAACTAATATTTATTACCCCTCTCTCTCCCTCCACTTCCTTTCCCCCTATCTCTGCCCTCTCTCTCCTCGCTCTCACTCTCCCGTCTTACACTCCCTGTCTTTCTCTCCCCCTCTCCCCTCTCCACTCTCTCTCTCTCTCTCTCTCTCTCTCTCTCTCTCTCTCTCACTCTCTCTCTCTCTCTCTCTCCCCCCTCTCTCTCTCTCTCTCTCTCTCTCTCTTCTCTTCTCTCTCTCTCTCTCTCTCTCTCTCTCTCTCTCTCTCTCTCTCTCTCTCTCTCTCCCCTCCAATTTATGAATATATTTACAATGCTAGATTAAACTAAACTAATATTTGAGACACCCTCTCCGCCCTCTCACTCTCTTTCCCTCTCTTTGTCCCTCTCCGTCTCTCTCCCTCTCTCTCACTCCATTTCTCTTTACCCTCTGCCCACTCTCTCTGTCCCCTTTCTTTCCCCCCTCTCTCACTCCCCTACTCCCCCCCTGTCCCTCTCAACCATGGGAAGGAAGGAAGAAAGACGGGATTAGGGAGTAAGGTCAGGGCTGTGTGAGAGGGGAGGTCAAAGCGTTGTATATGAATGAGCGAAGAATACGAAATAAAGTAGATGAGCTTGAGGCTCAGTTACAAATTGGAAAGTGTAATGTTGTGCGAATTACAGAGACATGGCTGCAAGAGGACCAGGGCTGGGAACTGAATATTCATGGATGTGCGTCCTATTGAAAAGACAGACAGGAGGGCAGAGGGGGTGGGGTTGCTCTGTTGGTGAGGAATTAAATTCAGTCCCTTGCGAGGACTGACACAGAATCAGGAGATGTAGAGTAAGTATGAATAAAACTGAGAAATTGTAAGGGTAAAACGACCCCAAATGAAGTTGACAACAGGCCCCCAAACAGTAGCCTGAATATAGGGTGCAAGTTAAATCAAGAGTTAAAATTGGCATGTCGCAAAGGTAATGCTATGTTTGTTATAGGAGATTTCATCATGCACGTAGACTAGGGAAATCAGGTTGGTATTGGACCCCCCAAGAAAGGGAGTTTATGCAGTGCCTCCGCGATGGCTTCTTAGAGTAGCTTGTACTGGAGACTACCAGGGTGAAGGCAATTTGGATTTAGTGTTCTGTAATGAATCGGATTTGATAAGGGAACTCGAGCTAAAGGAACCATTCGGAGGTAGTGACCATAATATGATATGTTTTAATCTACAATTTGAGAAAATCGGAAGTGTCAATATTACAATTGAACAAAGGGGACTATGGAGCCATAAGGGAGAGCTGGCCAAAGATGACTGGAAATATACCCTAGCAGGGATGACAGTGGAAAAACAATAGACAATAGACAATAGACAATAGACAATAGACAATAGACAATAGACAATAGACAATAGACAATAGACAATAGACAATAGACAATAGACAATAGACAATAGACAATAGGCAATAGACAATAGTTCGAGCCAGCACCGCCATTCACTGTGATCATGTCTGTTCATCCACATTACGTACCCCGTTCCTGCTTCTAACCATATCCCCTGACTCCGCTATCCTTAGCAGCTCTATCTAACTCTCTTTTGAGAACATCGAGAGAATTGGCCTCCACTGCCTTCTGAGGCAGAGAATTCCTCCGATTCACAACCCTCTGTGTGTAGATTAACTATATTAACCTAACCTTATTGTATATATCAGCACACATATTATGTGTAGCGGCAGAGTTCCATATCTTTCGGGAAATTAACTCCCTAGTCGCTAAATAGATGAGCAGGGAATATCTTCGATACACATATGAGCACATTCACTGAGACCTTCAGAGGACCTTCACAGATATGGCTTTAAAACACAGTCTTTTGATGAATAAATGCTTTATTGTAGATAGAAAACTGTAAGATACATCCAAGTTTCTTCCGACTCGTTGCTGCAATCTTCATCGAACTCCAGCTTATTACTTTAAACATTAAAAACTCCTCGTGTCTCCGTTACATTTCGCATGATCTCCTTTAGATCTCACATGATCTCGCATAGCTCACATGATTCCGCATGGCTTGCATGGTCGAAGGGTTAATCTTCTCCCATGCTCCCTCCAAACTACACTATAAACTAAACTTCTGCGCAAGCATCGTAGGCCCAAACACGCCCAAAAACACGCCATAAACCCCACCCACAATATAACGGGCAGTCTAAAATTTAAAGGCACATGCCATCATCAATGACATGCAAAACAGGCCAAATGCCCACTACATTATGCATGCTACACATTCCATAATAAGTCCAGTCCGGATCTTCAACCCTTCCCGGACCACTGACATCAGTGCTTCACCAGCTTGATGTCAGTTAGCTGCTGACGGCGGAGGCGATAGCATGTAATGTATCCTCCGCATGTATTACTACCATGGCTGACAAAAATGCTGGAGAAACTCAGCGGGTGCAGCAACATCCATGGAGCGAAGGAAATAGGCAACGTTTCGGGCCGAAACACTTCTTCAGATGTAGGGGGAGCGGGGAGAAGAAAGGGGAAAGGAAGAGGAGGAGCCCGAGGGCTGAGGGAGAGTTGATAAGGGGAGGAGACAGCAAGGGCTACCGGAAATTGGAGAATTCAATGTTTATGCCTCAAGGGTGCAGAGTGCCCAAACGGAATATGAGGTGCTGCTCCTCCAATTTCAGGTGTTGCTCACTCTGGCCATGGAGGAGGCCCAGGACAGAGAGGTCGGATTCGGAATGGGAGGGGAGTTGAAGTACTGAGCCACCGTGAAATCAGGTTGGTTAATGCGGACCGAGCGGTGGTGTTCAGCGAAACGATCGCCAAGCCTACGCTTGGTCTCACCGATGTAGATCAGCTGACATCTAGAGCAGCGGATGCAATTGATGAGGTTGGAGGAGATGCAGGTGAACCTCTGTCGCACCTGGAACGACTGCTTGGTTCCTTGAATGGAGTCGAGGGGCGGGGGGGGGGGTAAAGCGACAAGTGTAGCATCTCTTGTGGTTGCAAGGGAAAGTGCCCGGGGAGGGGGTATTGCGGGTGGGAAGGGAAGAATTGACCAGGGAGTTACGGAGGGAGCGGCCTTTGCGGAAAGCAGACAGGAGGAGATTGGAAGATGTGGCGAGTGGTGTGGTCACGTTGGAGGTGGCGAAAATGACGGAGGACTATTTGTTGTATGTTACGGCTAGTGGAGTGGAACGTGAGGACTAGGGAGACTCTACCGTTGTTACGAGTGGGGGGATGGGGAGAGCGGGGGTGGTAAAGCGACAAGTGTAGCATTTCCTGCGGTTGAAAGGGAAAGAACGGGGAGAGGGAGTGGTTTGGGTGGGAAGGGACGAATTGACCAGGGAATTACGGTGAAGCGGTCTTTGCAGAAAGCCGAAAGGGGAGAAGATGGGAAGATGTGGCCAGTGGTGGGATCTGAAAATGATCTGTTGTATGTGCCGGCTGGTACTGTGGAATTTGAGGATAAGGGGGACTCTGCCCTTGTTACGAGTGGGGCGATGGGGAGTGAGAGCAGAGTTACGGGGTTTACAGGAGACCCTGGTGAGAGCCTCATCTATAGTAGGGGAAGGGAACCTCTGTTCCCAAAAGAATAACAGTGGGGGGATGGGGAAAGAGATCAGTGTTACGGGGTATGGAAGATACCCTGGTGAGAGCCTCAGCTACAGTAGGAGAGGGGAACTCCGTTCTTCTTAAATAAATTACTACCATGGCTATCTGGACTAGACTTCCTGCCACCCTGCTTCTTGAAGGACTCCACCCCCTACTTCCAATGCCTCAGTCTACGCTGCATCTGCTGATAGGATGAGGTGTTCCAAACCAGGGCATCGGAGATATCCTCATTCTTTAGGGAACGGGGAATCCCCTCTTCGACTATAGATGAGGCTCTCACCGGGGTCTCCTGTATACTCCGTAGAAGGGGGAGAGGGTGGACAATCAATAACAGATCACAGAAATGAACGAGGAAATTCTATCCTTGCATCGATCTCTAGAGCGCTAGTATGGGTGTTCTGCGCTGAAGGCACTGGTGTCCAGAGGGCTTGTATGGAAATTGTGGACTGAATCGATTCTTGGACATGCAGTTCAGTGAGTCGTGGCTGGTGGGCTGGCAGTTCACTTACTCGTGGATGGTGGGTTGGCAGTGCAGTCACTCACGGCTGGTGTGGTGCCAGATCACTCAGTTACCCCTCATCCGTTCACCCCTCCCCCGTCTGCTCCTTGCCAATCCCCTCACCCCCCCACGCATTCAGTCCATCTCCCATCAACCTCCCCCCCATGCATTCTTAGTGGCTCTCCGACAACGAAGCCATTCCTGCCTATTAGTTTCCCAATGCGATGAAGAACACGCAGGCATGGCAAGTGGAAAAAGGATATATTAAAGTTTAAAATGTGAACGACTCTTAAAATATAACATCAATATAAATGTTAAAGATGAGAGTTATTAAGTTCTTTCTTGTTGTGTCTCTTGTTGTGTTCTGCTGCTCACTGTCTCTTGATGACTCTTTGCAGTTGATTTAAAAAAAGACAATTTAAATATTTTAACAAAGAAAATCTGAGAATTTACTTCAAAAGTTATCATTCAGTGCAGGCATGAAAATCCAATCTCACAGCACTTGAAGCGGAGTGCAGGCCGCAAATGCAATCTCACAGCACTTAAAGCGGAGTGCAGGCCGCAAATCCATTCTCACAGCACTCGAAGCGGGTGCAGGTCGCAAATCGAACCTCACAGCACTCGAAGCGGAGTGCAGGCCGCAAATCCAACCTCACAGCACTCCAAGCGGAGTGCAGGCCGCAAATCCAACCTTGCAGCACCCCATGAGGAGTGCAGGCAGCAAATCCAATCTCACAGCACTCCAAGCGGAGTGCAGGCAGCAAGTCCAATCTCACAGCACTCCAAGCAGAGTGCGGGCAGCAAGTCGAACCTCATGGCAAGCAGAGTGCAGGCAGCAAATCCAAACTCAGAACACTCCAAGCAGAGTGCAGGTAGCAAATCCAACCTCACGGCACTCCAAGCAGAGTAAAGGCAGTAAGTGCAACCTCACAGCACTCCAAGCATAGTGCGGGCTGCAAGTCCAAACTCACAGCACACCAAGCAGTGTGCAGGCAGCAAGTCCAACCTCACAGCACTCCAACCAGAGTGCAGGCAGCAAGTCCAATCTCACAGCACTTCAAGCGGAGTGCAGGCCAACAATTTCACAGCATATCAACCAGAGTGCACACGCATACACTCACACACACACACACACTCACACATACATACACACACTCGCACACTCGCACACACACAGACACTCACATAGTCACATATATACAGACATTCACACACACTCACATACACGTGAACCCTAAGACACACTGAAATACACACAGACATTCACACACACTCACATACACACCGACACTCACACACACGTACATTCACATTCACACATACACACACATACACACACACTCACATACACACACTCACACACACACTCACACACTCACAAACACACTCACACAGACGCTCACACACACACACACAGACACACACACACACAGACACTCACACACACACACACAGACACTCACACACATACACTCACACACACACTCACACACTCACAAACACTCTCACACAGACGCTCACACACACACACAGACCCTCACACACACATACACTCTCTCTCTCACACACACACACACTCACAAACACATAAAGACACTCACACACACACACAATCACAAACACATACACACACCCGCACACACACTCACAAGCACATACAGGCACTCAATCACGAAAACCACATAACCACTTCAACCCAAAACCCCCAAACAACCCTTTGCAGTGCCTTTTTACTTCAACCCAAAACCCCTAACAACCTTTTGCAGTGTCTTTTTACTTGAACCCAAAACCCCCAAGCAACCCTTTGCAGTGCAATTTTACTTCAACCCCAAACCCCCAAAACCCATGGCAGTGACTTTTTACTTCAACCCAAAACCACCAAACAACCCTTTGCAGTGCCTTTTTACTTCAACCCAAAACCGCCAATCAACCGTTTGCAGTGCCTTTTTACTTCCACCCAAAATCCACCAACAAACGTTTGCAGTGCCTTTTTACTTCAACCCAAAACCCCCAAACAACCCTTTACAGTGCCTTTTCACTTCAACCCAAAACCCCCAAACAACCATTTGCAGTTCCTTTTTACTTCAACCCAAACCCCCCAAACAACCCTTTGCAGTGCCTTTTTACTTCAACCCCAAACCCCCAAACAGCCCTTTGCAGTGCCATTTCACTTCAACCCAAAACCCACAAACAACCCTTTGCAGTGCTTTTTTAGTTCAATCCAAAACCGCCAAACAACCCTTTGCACTGCCTTTTTACTTCAACCCAAAACCCCCAAACAACCCTTTGCAGTGCATTTTTACTTCAACCCAAAAGCCCCAAATAGCCCTTTGCAGTGCATTTTTACTTCAACCCCAAACCCCCAAACAACCGTCTGCACTGCCTTTTTACTTCAAACCAAAACCGGCAAACAACCCTTTGCAGTGCCTTTTTGAATTTAATCTTTTTATTTGAATTTCACGACAATTTACATACATACCATAATAACAGACAGTAATAATCAAGGCATAATTGTACAACAGTATGTAAGCGATCCTCAAAACCCTTACCCTTACCCACCTTCAACCCACCCAATTCAGGTCGGAGCCAAACGGGGACAAACAACACTCACATACGTACACATCCACACAAAAATGGTAGAGTAGACGAAACAAAATGTGCTATATAAAAATTAAAATAGAAAAAATAAAAAATAAAAAATAAAATATATATACATATATATCTAAATAAACAATTGTAGGGAGGGGGGATTAAGGGGAAAGCAGCTGCTGTAGAACAAAACGATGATGGAGAACACTCAGTCCTCTTCCGAGTCCGGGGTCAAGGTAAGAGAGTTAACCAGTTCAAAGAAAGGGTTCCATGTATCTAGGAATGTCTTGGTAGAGCCTTTGAGAGAGAACCTAAGTTTTTCAAGTTTCAGATAGTAAAGCACCTCCTTAATCCAACGGGCGTGTGTCGGGGGACAGGTGAGCCTCCAACTAAGCAAGATCAGTCTCCGGGCTAACAAGGTTGTAAAAGCTAGGACCCGTTTCACTGCAACAGAGAGGTTGGTATTGGGAGGGGTACCGAAAATGGCTGACATTGGATTTGGAAGAATAGTCTGGTCGTAAGCTCTGCTTATCAATTCAAAAGCACTCCTCCAAAAGGCTGCTAGCTTAGGGCAAGACCAAAACATGTGGCTATGGTTGGCAGGAGATTGACTACATCTGTTACAGGTGTCATTGACAGCTGGGTACATTCTAGCTAATCTTGCATTTGTATAATGGACTTTGTAAATGACTTTGCATTGGATTAGGCCATGACGAGCGCATATGGAAGAAGAATGGATCAAATCCAAGGCAGAGTCCCATTGCTGGTCTGTTAATTTCGTATTCAGCTCTCCCTCCCACGCAGCTTTAAATGAGGTATGAGTTTTCAATAAAACCGACCTTAGCAAATTATACAAAATAGAGATGCATTTCTTCCGATTGGGGTCTAAAGCTAAGATGATATCAGTCAGGGTTTCAGGAGGACGATTTTGGAAGTAGGGAAATGTCTTCTTCACAAAATCCCTAATCTGGAAAAACCGAAAAAGGTGGGAGTTTGGGAGGTTGTAGTTAGACGAGAGCTCCGCGAAAGATGAGAAGATACTATCCTTATATAGGTTTTTAATACTACTGATGCCATTACTATGCCAGCTTTTAAATGCGTGGTCTATACTTGAAGGTTTAAAAATGTGATTTTTAAGCAGTGGGGTCAAGATGGAAGGACCCTGTAAACCGAGGTTTTTCCTAAATTGACTCCATATCTTGAGCGAAAGGGACACAATTGGGCCTGCACCCACAGATGTTATAGAAATGGGGGAGTTGGGAACATAGGACAGACCGCAACGGGAGACGTGAACTCGCCTTTTCCATATATACCCAGATCGGTGGGTGCTCGCAATCATCATTCATCCAATACAGGAGTTTTTGCAAGTTAGCTGCCCAGTAGTATCGCCTAAAATCAGGGAGGGCCAAACCGCCATCCCTCTTAGGCGACTGCAGTATCGCCTTTCGGATTCTGACCGGTTTGCTACCCCATAAGAATTTAGATATTGTCCTTTCTAATTTGTCAAAAAAAAATTTGGTGATAAGTATGGGGACATGCTGGAAAGGATACAGGAATTTGGGTAGGACAACCATCTTAACCAGATTTATCCGGCCCACGAGGGATAGCGGTAAGACTGATCAGGATCAAAATCTTTTTCGGCTTTCTCAACCAGAGGCAAAAAGTTTGTGCGGAACATATCAGATAAGGGTATTATGATAAAAACGCCGAGATAGCGAAACCCATCCTCTGCCCTTTTGAATGAGGTTAAAGAGCGAGGGAGCTGCTTAGCCGGTAAGTTAATCGGTAATAGCTCACTCTTTTGGTAGTTAAGTTTATAACGAGAATATGCACCAAACCGTTCTAAAATATTCATAATCACAGGGAGAGAACTGACTGGGTTCGAGATGTACAGGAGCAGGTCATCCGCATACAATGAGACTTTATGAGTTGTGTCAAACCGTGTAATACCTTTAAAGCCCTTCTCTGCGCGTAACCAGACCGCCAGGGATTCTATCGCGACATCAAACAAGAGTGGAGATAACGGGCAACCCTGTCTGGTACCTCTCTGAAGTGTGAAGTGGGGCGACAGTATGTCGTTTGTTTGTACTGAGGCCACCGGGGACGAATATAATAGGCTCACCCAGAGAATAAAACTGTTTCCGAGGCCAAACCTATCCATCGCTTCATAAAGGTACCTCCACTCGACCCTGTCGAAGGCCTTTTCGGCATCGAGGGAGACCACCATCTCCGGGGTCTCATTACTCGAAGAGTGAATGATGTTAAGGAGACGCCTAGTATTATGGGACGACTGTCGGCCAGGTATAAACCCTGTTTGATCCAACGAGATAATAGAGGGCATCACTTGCTGAAGACGAAGCGCAAGGACTTTAGAAAGGATTTTGAGGTCCACATTCAGGAGTGAGATTGGTCTATAGCTACCACAAAGCAGGGGATCTTTCTCCTTTTTAAGAATTAGGGAGATGGTAGCCCACGACAAGGTGGGCGGTAGGCGACGGTGTAAAAACGCCTCATTATACATATCTCTCAGAACTGGTGCAAGGAGGTCAGAGAAAGCTTTGTAATATTCTACAGAGAAGCCGTCAGGGCAGGGTGACTTTCCGCTTTGCAGCGATGTGATGGCTGCTTGGACCTCAGCTACAGTTATGGGACCACCCAAGTCTCTCATGGCTTCTTCGTCAATTCGAGGAAGCGTCATACTACTGAACATGTCACCTGCAGTGGGGGGACAGTCGGAAGGAACACTGCGGTTTTAATGTTTCACGTGTTCACAATTTAATTAATCCATCTTTATGTATTAAAACAAATAATAACATTGGGAATTTAAACACATTTGATTGCATTCCGTTATCAAACATGGTCAAAGTTCGCTCTGAAGACATTTCCAGCACAATAGGGTCAGAGAGGGGTGTGTGTGTGAATCAGTGCGGGGTGGATAGATGGCGGGGGTGGGGGGTGGGGGGTTAGAAGGCAGTCGGTGCAGAATGGATGGATTGAGGCACGTGAATTAGTACGTGTTGGTTGGAGTAGGTAAAATTGTGAGGGGAGAGCACCGGGGATGTCAGTGGTGTTGAATGGAGGGGGGGGGGGGGTTCAGTACGGGATGGATGGGGGTAAACATAAGTGCTGGAGAAACTCAGCGGGTGAGGCAGCATTTATGGAGCGAAGGAAATAGGCAACATTTCGGGTCGAGACCCTTCTTCAGACTGTTCCCCCATTCTTCTTGAATGGGAGGATCAGTACAGGATGGATGGGGGTTGGGGAGATCAGTACAGTGTGGATCGGAGGGTCTGTGCAGGATGAATGGGGATCACTACAGGATGAATGAGGGGAAGGGGGGAAGGTGCGGGGTAAATGGAGGGTGGGTCAGTATGGGATGAATGCGTGGATTAGTACAGGATGGATGGAGGAGAAGTGGAGGATGGATGGGAAAGGGGTAAGTACAGGGTGAATTAGGGAACCAGTGTAGAATGGATGGGGGGGGGGGGGGGTGGCAGGAGAATCAGTGCGAGGTGGATAGGGTGACCAGCGCAGGATGAATAGATGGGGGGGGGGGGGTAGATGGGGAGGGGAGCACAGGGGATGTCAGTGAGGACTGAATAGAGGCGGGAATGGGGATCAGTGCGGGATGGAGTAGAGGGGTCCCAGTATAAGGGGGTGGAGGGGGCGTACAAGAGAGAGAGAGAGAGAGAGAGAGGGAGAGAGGGGGGCGAGGTGGGGAGGAAGGAAGGTCAGCGCTCCTCGGACAACATCGCCCCGCTGCCTTGGCCGTTGGGAACTCCTCGCCACCGCCTCCCTCCTCCGCCAGCCAACAGCAAGGTGCGGGGCCGAGCGGTGCAGCTCAGAGATCCTATAGCTGTAAGATCTTTGGTGCAGCTGCTTCAGACGAGTCGGAGCGAATGATGGGCTTCGCACAGCGGCAGCAGCGGCTCCATCTCCTCCTCCACCCGCACCCCGCCCGCCCTGAGAAGGGCCTCTGCTTGCAAACCCGCTAACGGCGATAACCGCTTTCGAAACAAACCCTCCCGCACGCCGAGGCCGGGAGGAGGGAGGGAGGGGTAGGCCGCTGCTGCCGTTGTGCGAAGCCCGTCATTCGCTCCGACCCTTCGTCACCCCGCACCTAGTATCTTTGCCCCGCAATACAGCCGTCACCGCCGACACAAAACATCGCGTTCCTTTTCTCCAGAGATGCTGCCTGACCCGCGGAGTTACTCCAGTTTTTTGTGTCTATCTTCGGTACAAACCAGTATCTGGTTGCCAAGCCGGGCAAAACGACTCGGTGTTTAGGTTGCCCGGCGGCGCTTTGAGTGGTCAGTGGCACCCGGGCAACCTCTAATTTCGAGCCCTGCAGTGATGCGAGGCCGCGCATGGCACCGCATGATTTGGGGATTCACAAAATCTTCATGCACCCCCCTGCATGACGCGCAAATGACGCCCAAGTGGGACAGGCCCTTTACCTTCTGAACCTTCTGAATTTGTAGTGGGCAGGGCAGTACTCTGCATATCGCCAACTTGGATGTGTTGTGCACACTAACTTGGATGTGTTAGTGCCCCCCTAAAACTGTCCAGTGAAGGTGATTTGACTGTATTGTTGTCTAGTTTATTCCATTCCCTTAAGGTTCTTATAAATAATGAGTTCTTATAAATATCAGTCTTGGCGAATGGGATTTCTATTTGCATATCATTAACCTTTCTTGGTCTCCTTTCTGTTGAATATGTTATGCATCTATCTGCAGTTATGCCCACGGTCCCCTTTTGAACATTGTACAACATGGCTAGTCTGTTCCTTTCCCTTCTTGTTTCCAGCGTTTCCCACTCCAGGTCGGACAGCATCTGGGTGACACTGCTACCTCTATTGTAGTTCCCGATGCAAAAGCGTGCTGCGTTCCTCTGTACCCCTTCTAGTTTGTTGATATGACCGGTTTTGTATGGGTCCCAGGCGCATGAAGCGCATTCCAGTAAGGGTCTAACCAATGTTGTAACATGGCTTCCAGCG
The DNA here is from genome assembly GCA_038087875.1 of Malacoraja senta. Lineage (NCBI taxonomy): Eukaryota > Metazoa > Chordata > Chondrichthyes > Rajiformes > Rajidae > Malacoraja > Malacoraja senta. The sequence goes on along the minus strand of JAXLNO010001973.1, from coordinate 245,294 downwards.
TAGCGGACCTGTTAAAAAACGCCGAAATGGTCAATTTTTGCGCTGTAAATAATTGTGGAAATCGGGGTAACCGTGAGAGACATTTATCCAACTTCAGAATTCCAAAAGTGAGGAGAAATTATGGTAGAGAGAAGCAACAGCTGAAGGGACAACAACAGCTAAAGTGCTTGGCGAACATTGGCCGTGCAGATATCAAGATTTAAAATATTGGGAATTATCGCGTTTGCTCACTGCATTTCATCAAAAGTAAGGCATTATTTGTGTTTTTTCAACAGTAAGGCATTATTTGTGTTTCTTGATTCCTTTGGTATCTAAAAAGATTCAGAAGTGATAAATCTGGCTGTCAAATTTTAAAATCGCCCATTTTTCTCAAGTGGGTTTTTACATGCAAAAAGAAAACGCTTCTGAAGCTAAATTTATCATTAAAAATAAATAGTTTATACTGAAGATAGACACAAAAAACTGGAGTAACTCAGCGGGTCAGGCAGCATCTCTGGAGAAAAGGAACGTGACGTTTCGTGTCGGCGCCGGCTGTATTGCCGGGCAAAGATATTTGGTGCGTGGTGACGAAGGGTCTGAGCGAATGACGGGCCCCGCACAGCGGCAGCAGCGGCCGCGAAAGCGGCTCCACCTCCTCCCCCTCCCGCACCCTGCCTGCCCTGATAGCGGCCGCTGCATGGAAATCCGCTAACGGCGATAACCACTTTCAAAACAAACCCTCCCGCACGCCGAGGCCGGGAGGAGGGAGGGAGGGAGAGGCCTCCTTCCGCCGTCTGAAGCAGCTGCACCAAAGATCCTATAGCTATAGGATCTTTGAGCTGTACTGCTCGGCCCCGCACCTTGCTGTTGGCTGGCGAGGAGATCCCAACCGCCTCCCCCTTTGGCGGTGGCACTTGGCGGTGGACAGGGACGGCCAAGGCAGCGGGGCGATGTTGTCCGAGGAACGCTGACCTTCCTTCCTCCCCACCTCCTCTGCCCCTTCCCCTCTCTCTCTCTTTCTCTCTCTCTCTCTCTCTCTTGTACGCCCCCTCCACGCCCCTTATCCTAAGACCCCTCCTCTCCATCCCGAACTGATTCCCATTCCTGCCTCTATTCAGTCCTCACTGACATCCCCTGTGCTCCCCATCCCCTGTGCTCCCCCATCTATTCATCCTGCGCTGATCACCCTATCCACCTCGCATTGATTCTCCTGCCACCCGCCCATTCATCCTGCACTTCTCCTCCATCCATCGTGTACTGAACCTCCCATTCATCCCGTACTGACCCACCCTCCATTCATCCTGCACCGATCCCCCCATCCATCCTGTAGTGATCTCCCCATTCATCTTTTACTGATCCCCCTCATTCATCCTGTACTGATCCCCTCATTCATCCTGTACTGATCCCCTCATTCAAGAAGAATGGGGGGAACAGTCTGAAGAAGGGTCTCGACCCGAAACGTTGTCTATTTCCTTCGCTCCATAGATGCTGTCTCACCCGCTGAGTTTCTCGAGCACTTTTGTCTACCCCCATTCTTCCTGTACTGTTCATCCCATTCATCCTGTAGTGGTCCCCCCCATTCACCCTGTACTGAGCCCCCCCATTCATCCTGTACTGGTCCCCCCCATTCACCCCGTACTGATCCCCACCATTCATCCTGTACTGATCCCCTCATTCATCCTGCAGTGATCCCCCATTCATCCTGCACAGACCCTCCGATCCACACTGTACTGACCCCCCCCATTCATTCTGTACCGACCGCCCCCATTCATCCTGCGCTGATACCCCCCCATCCATCCTGTACTGATCCCGCCATTCATCCTGCACTGATCCCCCCCATCCATCCTGTATTGAACCCCCCATTCAAGAAGAATGGTGGGAACAGTCTGAAGAAGGGTCTCGACTCGAAACATTGCCTATTTCCTTTGCTCCATAGATGCTGCCTCACCGGCTGAGTTTCTCCAGCATTTTTGTCCGCCCCATTCATCCTGTACTGATCCCACCATTCATCCTGTACTGACTCCCCCCCCATCCATCCCATACTGATCCCCCCATTCAACACCACTGACATCCCCCGTGCTCTCCCCTCACAATTTTACATCCTCCAACCAACACGTACTAATTCACCTGCCTCAATCCATCCATTCTGCACCGATTGCTTCTCAAACCCCCCCCCCACCACCCCCGCCATCTATCCACCCCGCACTGATTCACACCCCCCCTCCCTGATCCTATTGTGCTTCATGGTCTTCAGAGCGAACATTGACCATGTTTGATAACGGAATGCAATCAAATGTGTTTTAATTCCCAATGTTATTATTTGTTTCAGTCCATAAAGATGGATTAAGTGGATTAAGTGTTCGATTGTCACTGCTACCGTTGACACGATATTACAGAATTCATTTAAACAGCAAATCAATGCTCTCAATATAGAGTATCAGTACTGTAGTTATTTAATGAGCAACATTCACAACTATACGTTAGATTTATCCAGGTTTTACTTCTACAGTCGGTCATATACATCACAAATTTGGCCAGGAGATATTTCAGTTGAAATTTTAACGTTAATTCTGAAGTGGGGATGATGGAAACAGCGTTTATCAATAAAAAAAATTAAATCTGGTGCGTACAAACTGGGTATCTTCATTGCTGTTCACAACACATACATCTAATCTGAATGTCCGATAATGTGGCGTTTTGACACCTTTAAACATATTACCAAAAGAACATTTGCTGCAGTTATGTCCTTTGGCCATCTCTTGTCAGTTAGTGTAATGTTTAACCTGTCAGATGGGTATAGTCTGTTTTAACAGCTATTATCATAAAATGCCTTTAGAAATTTCCTTGCAACCTGTATATTTTGTCATGGATAAATTATGTGGGAAGCGAGAGTGTTTCTGTGCCAATAGCAATAAGGACCCATGCTATGGCCATGTCATGGTAATTTTCGGTCCTTCACAGAAAACATGCTTGCATCAATCTGTAGTGTGCATGGTTAAGCATATTATGTTACCATGGTCCAGGATTTATTGACACAGGTTGATCATACGCTGAATCATCCAACCACATTTTTGTTTGGAAGTGGAAAGAACTAATAGAAATTGCATTCATTGCAATGTGTAAAAAGAGTTGAGATACTGTATTGTAATTTTGCTGCATGTCATTGTGGGATATATCATGTCTTGATTGGTGAATATGTTTAGTTTGTGACTTTATTTGAAGCAGAAATAATATGTGAATGCTTCATTGAGCATAATTCCGACTGGTAACTACGCATTTCGTCCGAGCACATTATCGTACACGTCATGCAAGCCGTCTTAAATGACCACCTAAACTGTCTTTTGGCAACTTAAAATGCTGCCAAGGTTGCCCGGCTGGGAACAGAGAAAAAAAGTTAAGTGAGAGCCCTGCTCGACCATTATTTCTCCTCACCTTTGGAATTCTGAAGTAGGATAAATGTCTCTCATGGTTACCCCGATTTCCACAATTATTGACAGCACAAAAATTGACTATTTCTGCGTTTTTTAACAGGTTAGAAAGTACGCGTTTTGTGTGTTAACAGTGTGTGCCGGAAGCTGCCATGTCCTCCGCATGGATTGAGCTGCACCGTGCGTCACGCCCTTTGACCCGATCACCTTACGTGCAACCCCGCTATATTGAAGTGCAAGCGCCCTCCTGGCGTTGGGAGGCCGCGGTGCAGCTCCTCGTCCTCCGACTGCAGCCCCCCTGGTCCTCCGACTGCAGCCCCCACCTGGTGGCGTGAGGCCATGGTGTAGCGCCCCCTGTCGGTTGAAGGCCGCGGTGCAGTGCCTATGGTCCTCTCGACACCGGGCGGGCGGCTCGACGCAGTTCCCTCGGCGTCCACAGGTCGGAGCGGCGCCCTCCCCCTCACCCCTCCTTCAAGCACTAGTAATGTTCACACGTTAGTAATGTCCTGTTTGCCAGCTTGTTGACCCTCTGTGTTCCCCTCCTGCAGGGTTTAGGAGGCGTTGCTGTTGACGGAGAGACGGGGACGTGAGCGGCCATTGAGGCCGGCCAGGGTGCCGGTGAGCCCCCCCATCTGCCCGGTGTGCGGGCTGAGCTTCGAGGGGCTGATCTTCGATGGAGGATCACATGACGGGGCACAACAAGGAGAAGCGTTATGAGTGCGACGTGTGTGGCAAGGCCTGGCGGTGCCCGAGCCAGCTGACGATCCACCGGCGGGTGCACACAGGGGAACGCCCCTTCGACTGCTCCGGCTGCGGCGAGAGCTTCAAGACGCCGCAGTCCCTGAAGATCCACCGGCGGGTTCACACGGGCGAGAAGCCCTATGGCTGCTCCACCTGCGGCAAGAGCTTTGCCCAGTTGCCGACGCTACGACGGCACCGGCGAGTGCACAGCGGTGAGCGGCCCTTCACCTGCTCCGACTGCGGCAAAGGCTTCAAGTCGTCGCCGGAACTGAAGGTGCACAGGCGCCAGCACACCGGGGAGCGGCCCTACACCTGCAGCGACTGCGGCAAGGGATTCACCCGCTCCAGCAGGCTGCTGGAGCACCAGCACATCCACACCGGCGAGCACCCCTACACCTGCGCCCAGTGTGGCAAGGGCTTCACCCGCGTCACCAGGCTGCTGTCCCACCAGCGGCTGCACGCTGGCGACCGTCCCATCCCCAGCCTGGTGTGTGGAGAGCGCTTTGCCATGGCCTCCCACGCCCTGTCTCACCAGCGATTGCACACCAGTGGCCAGCCCTACGACTGCCCGTACTGCGATGAGGTGTTTGACAGCTCGCGGGGGTTGCGGCAGCACCGGCGAGCTCACGCCAGCGAGCAGCTGCTCCCATTGCAGCAAGCATTACAAGAGAGCACGGGGGCTGCGGGAGCATCAGCGATACACCTTTGTGAGACCCTTTGTGTGCGCTGAGTGTGGCAAGGGTTTCACCCGCAAGTCCAGCCTGTGGCAGCACCGGCGTACCCGCAGCGGTGAGCATCCCTTCCCCAGCCCGTTCTGTGGTAAGGGCTTCACCCGCCTTGACCACGTGCTGGAGCACCGGCGGGTCCACACTGGCCAGCGCCCCTTCACCTGCCCATTCTGTGGCAAGGCCTTTGCCCGCTCCTCCAGCCTGCTGGCATACCGCCACGTGGAGAGATAGGCGCTATTTAGGTAGACAAAAAATGCTGGAAGGAATGGGTAACGTTTCTGGTTGAGACCCTTCTTTAGTCTCGACCCGAAAAGTCACCCATTCCTTCTCTCCAGAGATGCTGCCTGTCCCGCTGAGTTACTCCAGCATTTTGTGCCTTTTTTTTGTAAACTAGCATCTGCAGTTCCTTGTTTTTAAACCATTCTGGTAAACCATCTCTGCACCTTCCCCAAAGCCTCCACATATCCTGCAATAAGCGAGTTCGGTTTTCCAAAAAACACAAGGAATCATGGGATATGTCAAACGTCATAAGCTATAACAGTAAATAGATCTAAACGCCATAGATACAGTGACGCATTGTTTCTGCTTGTTCTTTTCCCACCGAACGTATTTCCACATACCTCGACTCCATCCTATCCCCCTGGTTAAATCCCTCCGTACCTATGTCCAAGACACCTCACATGCTCTTCGTCTCCTCTATGAATTCTGTTTTCTAGCCCCCCATTCCCACATCTTCACCAACAATGCTCAGTCACTCTACACCTCCATCCCCCACCAGGAGGATCTTAAACCCTCCGTTTCTTCCTCGACCGGAGAACCAACCAATTCCCGTCTACAGATACTCTCCTCCGCCTAGTGGAGCTGGTCCTTATCCTCAACAACTTCCTTTAACTCGTCCTATTTCCTCCAAATCCAAGGCGTAGCTATGGATACGCGCATGGGCCCAAGCTATGCCTGCCTCTTTGTAGGGTACGTCGAACAATCCTTGTTCAAGGCGTACCGTGGCCCTATCCCCGAACTCTACCTCCGCTACACTGACGACTGCATTGGTGCTACCTCCTGCACCCACGCAGAACTCACTGACTTCATCCATTTCAGCACTAACTTCCATCCGGCACTCAAATTCACCTGGACCATTTCCAACATCTCCCTACTGTTTCGAGACCTCTCCATCGCAGGTAACAGACTACTGACCAACATCTACTACAAACCCATTGACTCCCATGGCTATCTGGGCTACACTTCTTCCCACCCTGCTTCCTGTAAGGATTCCATCCCCTACTCCCAATTACTCCGTCTACGCCGCACCTGCACCCAGGATGAGGTGTTCCAAACCAGGGCATCGGATATGTCCTCATTCTTCAGGGAACGGGGGTTCCCCTCTTCTACTATAAATGAGGCTCTCACCAGGGTCTCTTCTATATCCCGTAACTCTGCTACTCCCCATCCCCCCACTCGTAACAAGGGCAGAGTCCCCCTTGTCCTCACCTTCCACCTTACCAGCCTTCACGTACAACAGATAATCCTCTGACATTTTTGCTACCACCAAAGGGATCCCACCACTGGCCACATCTTCCCATTTCGGCTTTCGGCTTTCCGCAGAGACCGCACCCTCCGTAACTCCCTGGTCAATTTGTTCCTACCCACGCAAACCACCCCCTCCCCTAGTACTTTCCCTCGCAACCGCAGGAAATGCTGCACTTGGCGCTTTACTCCCCCCCCCCTCGACTCCATCCAAGTACCCAAGTAATCTTTCCAGGTGAGGCAGAGGTTCACCTGCACCTCCTCCGACCTCATCTATTGCATCCGCTGTTCTGGGTGCCAACTGTTCTACATCGGTGAGACCAAGCGCAGGCTTGGCGATCGCTTCGCCCAACACCTCCGCTCAGTTCGCATTAACCAACCTGATCTCCCGGTGGCTCAGCACTTCAACTCCCCCTCCCATTCCGAATCCGACCTCTCTGTCCTGGGCCTCCTCCATGGCCAGAGTGAGCCCCACCGTAAATTGGAGGAGCAGCACCTCATATTTCGCTTGGTCGCTGGGCAGTTTACACCCCAGCGGTATGAACATTGACTTCACCAATTTCAGGTAGTCCCTGCTTTCTCCTCCTTCCCCTCCCCTTGCCAGCTCTCCCACAGCCTACTGTCTCAGCCTCTTCCTTTCTTCTTCCCGCCCCCCCCCCACCAGGGACGTGCGGTCAGGGGAGGCAGGGGAGCAGAGCCTCACCTGTCATACTCCAATGAAAAATAGCTGTTAAGAAAAGTAAACAAAATTAATAATAAAAATAAAATAAATCTAAAGATTTTTCCACTGATCTGTGTTATAAATGTCATTTCTATATGAATCTTTTTTTTGTGAACTCAACATTTATTGACGTAACAAAATACACATACAGACAAAACAAAGAGACACACAAGTGACAATCGCAAAATGACAAAATATAAATCACCTAACCTCTATTAGCATCGCATCTGATCCTCTTAACATTCTATCATAGAAGCATCTTATTCACAGGCACCAGAGCAAGCTCATCCATTCATATCCTTGATCAATCCTGGCATGTGTAATAGTACAGGTTTCCATATCATATTAAAGGCATCAGTCCTCAACTGGAGTTTAGCAGTGTATACTTTCCATCAAGTATACATTTTCAATCTTTCCCTCCACTGTTGAACATTTGGTGGCATTTCTTTCTCCATAGCACTGTTATCATCTTTTAGGCAGTCAACACCATCACCCCAAGCAAATATTTCTGATTTTGAATATCTGTCGCCGCTGGGGTATCTCCTTATATGAAAACAAGCCGGTTCCAAGATAGATCCACTCCCAGAATTAATTTAATCTCTACCTGGATGTCTCTCCAGTATTGGTACAATTTGGGACAATCCCCCAAAAATATGTGTGTGATCACCGATCTTCCCACATTGCCTCCAGCATAAATTTGAGGTGTTACTGTATCTTGCCAGCACGAGAGGGGTCCTAATACTCTCATTTTGATTTTACAATCAAACTCCTCCAGAGGGGCTGCTTGTCAGCTTATGGCCCAAGAGACATGTCCATGTCCTCTATATGAATCGAATCATTTTTTATAGTAAAAATCGCAAAATTTGCGCAGCTCCGCTGCAATACATGAGGACATGAGAGTGAGGCAGCGGCGAGCTGAGCCTCCCCTCTGATTGCGCAACCCCTCAGAAACTGCATGGAGCGCGGGCAGTAAGCGTGTGCCTGTTAATGTCACCAACGTAATGTGTGTAAACCCCTTCATTACATGTCCTAACCTTCCATGGTCCAGGTAACGTATTTCACATATAAATATATTAAATTTGTGCTCGCTGGTCTCACATAAAACTGCATTGAAAAAGCTCCAGGGGAGGCAGCGATCACGTCTGCCTCATAAGGGGGCGTGTCTGAGCCCAGTGGAGGAAGAGCAAGCATCAATTACGTCGGCTCAGCCCACGTAATTGACGCGACCTCGCTCTTCCTCCTCGTTAGCTAGCTCCAGCAGTGACGGCGCAGACCAAAGATCATGGAGCGGAACACTTGGGAAGGTAGATTTTGTCGGTACATTAGAAAGTTATTAGATTTAAAAAAAATAGATCTATACTTATCACAATAATAAAGTCATCAATTTTTGTACTTCTGTACATTTTTGTTTAGTTCATGTAGGCAGGAGTCTCCAAAATATGGCCAGCGGGACACATCAGGCCCACTACATGTTGTGTCCCGCGGCGGCCCGGGGCTGTTCTTAGTGTTGTTACAGGCCCTGTCCCACGGGCAGGCGGTTCCAGGCGGTAAACGCGGCATAGCAGGAAGTGGGGACCGCGCGGCTGCCGCGCGGGTGCCACCGTACGGCCTGTCCCACGAGCATGCGGCAAGCGCAAACCGGAAGCGGTTGCCGCGCGGAGGCCGAATGTTTACCGTACGGCCTGTCACACGAGCATGCGAATGCATGCGGCGAGCGCGGCGTCGGGTGATGACGCCATCGCGCAATGCAACAACGCGCTAGCATATTCATTGAGACGGTGCGCAGCGTCCAGGCGGTGCTCGCGGCGTTGAGGCGGCAGCAGGGCGCCAGGCCGTTTGCCGCACGGGATTTTTTGGACAGTCAGTTTTTCTGAGCCCCGCGCGGTGTCGGGACCAACTACATACGGCTCCGGCGATCTGCGTGGGACCGACCGCGCGGCAGGTCCCACTTCCTGCTTCTCCGCGCTTACCGCCTGTAACCGCCTGCCCGTGGGACAGGGCCTTTACCGGTTAGATCCCTCGAATTGTCAGAGCCGAGACATCACTGGGCCGCAGTAAAGAAGGGTGCAATGGTACGGTGGGGGGTTCGGCGGCAGTCAGAATTGGATGGCTGCGGTTATAACATGCCATCGTTCCTCTCTCCCGTCTCTCTCTCTCTCAGCATTCTCTCTCTCTCCTTCTCTCTCTCCCTTCTATCTCTCCCTTCTCTCGCTCCCCCCATTCTCTCTCTCTCTAATTTCTCTCTCCTCTCTCTCTCTCCCCATTCTCTCTCTCTCCTTTCGCTCTCTCTCCCCATTCTCTCCCTCCCCCATTCTCTCTCTCTCATTTTCTCTCTCTCTCCTCTCTCTATCCCCATTCTCTCTCTCCTTTCTCTCTCTCTCCCTTCTATCTCTCCCCTTCTCTCTCCCCCCATTCTCTCATTTTCTCTCTCTCCTCTCTCCCGATTCTCTCTCCTTTCTCCTCTTTCTCTTTCTCTTTCTCTCTCTCTCTCTCTCTCTCTCTCTCTCTCTCTCTCTCCCTCTCCCTCTCCCTCTCCTTCTCTCTCTCTCTCCCTCCCTCCCCTCTCTCTCTCTCTCTCTCTCTCTCACTCTCTCCTCTCTCTCTCTCCCTCTCTCCTCTCTCCCTCTCTCCCTCTCTCTCTCTCTCTCTCTCTCTCTCTCTCTCTCTCTCTCTCTCTCTCTCTCCCTCTCTCTCTCTCTCTCTCTCTCTCTCTCTCTCTCTCTCTCTCTCTCTCTCTCTCTCTCTCTCTCTCTCTCTCCCTTCTCTTCTCTATCCCTTCCCCGCAGCACGTAGACTGTTCTTGTTGCCGTCAGGTGGACGATAAAGGAGCTCGGCTGCACGCACCACCAGATTAAAGGACAGTTTTTATCATCATGCATCAGGCTTCTGAACTGATAAGCACAACATTCAAGAGAGAGCTAGATAGGGCTCTTAAAAATAGCGGAGTCAGGTGGATATGGGGAGAAGGCAGGAACGGGGTACTGATTGGGGATGATCAGCCATGATCACATTGAATGGCGGCGCTGGCTCGTAGGGCCGAATGGCCTACTCCTGCACCTATTGTCTATTGTCTATCATTTATGCTGATTATGCTATTTATTATTGTCTTTAATCTACCAATGTCACTCTTATCTTAACCCCCACCCCCTATCAGTCTGAAGAAGGGTTTCGGCCCGAAACGTTACCTATTTCCTTCGCTCCATAGATGCTGCTGCACCCGCTGAGTTTCTCCAGCATTTTTTTGTACCTTCACTTTTATCTTATCTTTTTTAAATGTTATTTTTTATCCTTGTAATATCATTGCTGAGGTGACCCGTTGTCTTGCCAAACACATTTCATTGTACCGTTGACCCTGTGTTAACCTACATATGACAAATAAAACTGAACTGAACGGAACCAATATTTCCAGCATCTGCAGTTCCTTCTTTAATACTGAAGAAGGGTTTCGGCCCGAAACGTTGCCTATTTCCTTCGCTCCATAGATGCTGCTGCACCCGCTGAGTTTCTCCAGCACTTTTGTCTACCTTCGACTTCACTGCTCAACGACTACAAAGAAGACAAGGCCTGTAGCTATTTTGATGCTAGGTGGCTGAAAGAAGTCTTCTCTGACGATTCTGCAATGTGCTTTTTGAAAGCCGACTGTACGCCCTCTGAAAGAGTACTCCAAACCCCCCAATAAGCCACGGGTGTGCATCAATACATCACGGGAGATTATTCACTCTGCTTACTGCAGCTGTCATGCCGGGTAAATGGAAACATTTACTTCTTCATTCACTGGTGAAATGAAATGAAATGAAATGCCTTTATTTGTCGCCGTAAGCACAGCATACAACACAATTGTTGTTGCCACTCCATTGGTGCATAATATACAAACATAAAAACACAGGACACAATTTAAAAACAATATTAAAAACTAGGTATCAAGATAAGTAAGTAATCAGTGCTGCACATGGTGATAGTAAAGTTCAAGGTGGGCAGCAGCATGGAAGAGTGCAGCATGAATAATACTCCGTGTTTTTTCATATTGAGTGTGAAGATTGCTTTGGGGAAGAAAGTGTCTCTGAGTCTGGAGGTGCGTGTTTCTGACCTGTAACGCCTGCCAGAGGGCAACAGTTCAAAAACGGTGGCGACCGGGGTGTGTGGAGTCTGTGATGATGTTAGTGGCTCTGCTGGGGTAGCGTGAGGTGGCAATATCCTCCGGAGAGGGCAGTGGGCAGCCGGTGATTCTCTCTGCTGCTTTTTACCACTCTCTGGTAAAATGATAGGGTCATAATATTATTTGTTATTGCCATGTTTGGGTTTGTGTGCGTCGCATCCAAGCATTTCATTTTAAATCTTTCCAATATGTTTCAGACTTGGTTCTACATGTGATCATGTGGCCACTATTCTACTTTAACTTGAGGATGCGTTTGAAAGTGGATGGGCATCTTAAGCGTGTACCTGGCGACCATGTGCGTGGAACCTTTTCCGGGGTGAAGCGATCCTGAATGAAATGCTGGGAGGAAAACGCATTGGTGACACGGACTGGCGGAAGCCTCGCTGCAGAGATGGGGGTACATGCATGTAGTTCTGACGGGTACCCGTAAAAGGGACCACATCACCCCGATCCTGGCCTCTCTCCACTGGCTCCCAGTACGGTACAGAATCAACTTCAAGCTCCTCTTATTCGTATACAAATCCCTTAACGGGCTTGCACCCCCCCCCGCCTTTATCAAACATCTTCTAACCCACCATTCTACCTCCAGGTCCCTCAGTTCGGCTGACTTGGGGCTACTGACTATCCCGCGGATAATTCCATCAATGTGTGGGGTGCAGATCTCGCTGTTGGCTGCCACAACTGTCTCAATGGAGGGTCGTTCGTTTTCCGAGAGTCTGTGTGTAAAATAAAGCAATAACATTGTGACAATCATTTTTCAAAATTCAGCAATATACATACATTAAAACAGAAAATACTTGTAATGATAATAATAATAATAATAATAGGCAGGAAACATGTTCCCGATGTTGGGGGAGTCCAGAACCAGGGGCCACAGTTTAAGAATAAGGAGTAAGCCATTTAGAACGGAGACGAGGAAACACTTTTTCTCACAGAGAGTGGTGAGTCTGTGGAATTCTCTGCCTCAGAGGGCGGTGGAGGCCGGTTCTCTGGATACTTTCAAGAGAGAGGGCTCTTAAAAATAGCGGAGTCAGGGGATATGGGGAGAAGACAGGAACGGGGTACTGATTGGGGATGATCAGCCATGATCACATTGAATGGCGGCGCTGGCTCTCCTAGTCCTGCACATATTGTCTATTGTCTATAATAATAATACATTTAATTGTATAGCACATTTATAAACAACTCACGTTGACCAAAGTGCTTCACATCAGTGCAGGTACTAATTTGATACATACAACGGTACACAGACCTAACAATACAGACATAAGGTGGTGACCGGGGTGTGTGGAGTCTGTGATGATGTAAGTGGCTCTGCTGAGGTAGCGTGAGGTGGAAATATCCTTCAGAGAGGGCAGTGGGCAGCCGGTGATTCTCTCTGCTGCTTTTCACCACTCTCTGGTAAAATGATAGGGTCATAATATTATTTGTTATTGCCATGTTTGGGTTTGTGTGGGTCACATCCAAGCATTTCATTTTAAATCTTTCCAATATGTTTAAGACTTGGTTCTACATGTGATCACGTGGCCACTCTTCTACTTTAACTTGAGGATGCGTTTGAAAGTGGATGGACATCTAAAGCGTGTACCTGGCGACCATGTGCGTGGAACCTTCTCCGGGGTGAAGCGATCGTGAATGAAATGCTGGAAGGAAAACGCATTGGTGACACGGACTGGCGGAAGCCTGGCTGCAGAGATGGAGGTACATGCATGTAGTTCTGACGGGTACCCGTAAAAGGGACCACATCACCCCGATCCTGGCCTCTCTCCACTGGCTCCCAGTACGGTACAGAATCAACTTCAAGCTCCTCTTATTCGTATACAAATCCCTTAACGGGCTTGCCCCCCCCCCCCACCTTTATCAAACATCTTCTAACCCACCATTCTACCTCCAGGTCCCTCAGGTCAGCTGACTTGGGGCTACTGACCATCCCGCGGTCCAGGTTGAAGCTCAGGGGCGACCGCGCTTTTGCGGTTGCAGCACCTAGACTGTGGAACAGCATCCCTCTTCTCATCAGAACTGCCCCCTCCATCAACTCTTTTAAGTCGCGACTCAAAACCTATTTCTACTCCCTAGCGTTTTTGAGCCCCTCAGAGGGGGCGCTGTAAACAGTTTATGTATGTATTGTTAGATCTGTGTACCGTTTTATGTATCAAATTAGTACCTGCACTGATGTGAAGCACTTTGGTCAACGTGAGTTGTTTTTAAATGTGCTATACAAATATATGTATTATTATTATAGACAATAGACAATAGACAATATGTGCAGGAGTAGGAGCTGATCATCCCCAATCAGTACCCTGTTCCTGCCTTCTCCCCATATCCCCTGACTCCGCTATGTTTAAGAGCCCTATCTAGCTCTCTTTTGAAAGCATCCAGAGAACCGACCTCCACCGCCCTCTGAGGCAGAGAATTCCACAGACTCACCACTCTCTGTGAGAAAAAGTGTTTCCTCGTCTCCGTTCTAAATGGCTTACTCCTTATTCTTAAACTGTGTGTGGCCCCTGGTTCTGGACTCCCCCAACATCGGGAACATGTTTCCTGCCTATTATTATTATTATCAATACAAGTATTTTCTGTTTTAATGTATGTATATTGCTGAATTTTGAAAAATGATTGTCACAATTGTTTTGCTCTATTTTACACACAGACTCTCAGAAAACGATCGACCCTCCATTGAGACAGTTGTTGCAGCCAACAGCGAGATCTGCACCCCACACATTGATGGAATGATCAAAGATCTAAGTGCATCTGGGCCGCGGAGTTTGAACCGGCCCGTTCGGATTCAGCCGCGGGACTTACTTACCATCACCCGGCGGGGTCACAACATCGGAGGCCTGGATCGCCTCAGCGCAGAGGGAGAGCAAGGAGGGAAGAGACATGGCCTTTGGGACTTTTTTGCCTTCCATCACAGTGAGGAGGTGCCTGGTGGACTCACTGTGGTGGTTGTTAAACTGTGTTGAGTGTGTGTTTTTGTTATTTATTCTATGTTATGTCTGCAGGCTTAACCATTTCGTTGCACTGAAAAGTGCAATGACAATAAATTGAATAAAATCAAATCAAATCAAATCAGTGGCGAGGGCAAGTGTTTCTATGTACTTGAAATCCAACCATCCACACCAGTGTGCTGTTCAGGAGGACTTCAGTGTCGTGAGCGCCATGGAAATGGAGACGTCTACACATATTCCGCTATCGCTACCAAAACTGTCTGGAGAGTGCACCTCTGTTGCTGAGTTCCTGCAGAAGCTGACTCCATACACTCACGAAGAAGCAACATTGATTCAAGAAAGTACTATTGGCCAAAACAAAAAAAAACAATGTGGCACGAACAAAGTAAAGGATCAAATATTCACGGGGTCACGACGAGGATGAGGACTTTCCTAATGAGTGGTCAAACTGACCTCGACACAAGTGGGCTTCTAAAGCGTGTCATGGGCTACGATAAGCCGTGTGAACACTTACCTGCACTTGTGCATGGATGGGATAATAGACAATAGACAATAGGTGCAGGAGTAGGCCATTCGGCCCTTCGAGCCAGCACCGCCATTCAATGTGATCATGACTGATCATCCCCAATCAGTACCCCGTTCCTGATTTCTCCCCATACCCCGTGACTCCGCTATCTTTAAGAGCCCTATCTAACTCTCTCTTGAAAGCATCCAGAGAACCGGCCACCACCTGAGAACCTGCGGCAGAGAATTCCACAGACTCACAACTCTCTGTGAGAAAAAGTGTTTTCTCGTCTCTGTTCTAAATGGCTTACTCCTTATTCTTAAACTGTGGCCCCTGGTTCTGGACACCCCCAACATCGGGAACATGTTTCCTGCCTCTAGCGTGTCCAAACACTTAATAATCTTATATGTTTCAATGAGATATCCTCTCATCCTTCTAAACTCCAGAGTGTACAAGCCCAGCCGCTCCATTCTCTCAGCATATGACTGTCCCGCCATCCCGGGAATTAACCTTGTAAACCTATGCTGCATTCCCTCAATAGCAAGAATGTCCTTCCTCAAATTAGGGGACCAAAACTGCACACAATACTCCAGGTGTGGTCTCACTAGGGCCCTGTACAACTGCAGAAGGACCTCTTTGCTCCTATACTCAACTCCTCTTGGACCACGAAGATGAAGAGAGAGCCGTGTTTGTGTAAGCATTAACTGAACTGGGACATAAAGACGTTAGAGTTGTAGAATGTGGGCTGTTTGTCTGTAGAGACAAGCCCTTCATGGGCTCAAGCCTGGATGGTATCATCACATGCAGCTGCTGTGGCAATGGGCCCTTAGAAATATAATGTCCCATAAGTCCATATGGCCAAGGGCCAACAGCAATTAATTTGAAATGTTTGTGTGAATGCGATAATGGGCAGATGAAGCTCAAGAAGACTCACGCGTACCACACACGATCACAATTGCAAATGGCTATGACGTCGAGTAAATGGTGCTACTTTGATGACTGTAAACGGGCCGCAACACTTCATCGCACTTGGAGATGATCACATTTGATGGTGGAATGTGGAGAGAAAGAATAGAATCTGCATCATGGGTTCTTCAACAACCACCTCGCTCCTCATCCGGTTGCAGGCACACGCACGCAATACATCAGCCACAACGGAGAAAAATAATAAAGGACCAGTTAACTTTATGGTTATGGTATGTACCATACAGTTTAATGTTCTAAACTCGAAAAGATGTCAACATAATTTTTATTTTTTGACACAAAACTCAACATAAGTACAGAGCGTATGTGTGACTGGGATGGCGGGACTGTCACATGAGGAAAGATTGAAAAGACTAGGCTTGTATTCACTGGAGTTTAGAAGGATGAGGGGGGGGGGGCGCTGGTCGGCACGGACTTGATGGGCCGAAGGTCCTGTTTCCGCGCTGTATCTCTAAACTGCAGTTGTACAGGGCTCTGGTGAGACCACATCTGAAGTATTGCGTACAGTTTTAGTCTCCTAATTTGAGGAAGGACATCCTTGTGATTGAGGCAGTGCAGCGTAGGTTCACGAGATTGATCCCTGGGATGGCGGGACTGTCATATGAGGAAAGATTGGAAAGACTAGGCTTGTATTCACTGGAGTTTAGAAGGATGAGGGGGGATCTTATAGAAACATATACAATTATAAAAGGACTGGACAAGCTAGATGCAGGAAAAATGTTCCAAATGTTGGGCGAGTCCAGAACCAGGGACCACAGTCTTAGAATTAAGGGGAGGCCATTTAAGACTGAGGTGAGAAAAAACGTTTTCACCCAGAGAGTTGTGAATTTGTGGAATTCCCTGCCACAGAGGGCAGTGGAGGCCAAATCGATGGATTTAAAAGAGAGTTAGATAGAGCTCTAGGGGCTAGTGGAATCAAGGGATATGGGGAGAAGGCAGGCACGGGTTATTGATTGGGGACGATCAGCCATGATCACAATGAATGGCAGTGCTGGCTCAAAGGGCCGAATGGCCTCCTCCTGCCCTATTATCTATGTTTCTATGTTTCTGTTATTAATAAACACATACTTGTAACTAACTTAGAGGGTTATGTACACTTAAACAATGTTTGAACAATTATTAAACTGAACGAAAGAAATTAACAGTTGTATGAAACTTTGTACAGTTACTTATTGAGTTCTGTATTTCAGTTCGCATCAAATATTGTTGAACATAAACTTGAACTCCTGATCAAAATGATCTGCAAGTGCAACAACGTCTCATTTACACACCAATGGTGACAGTAAGTTACATAATGTTGCGCATAAGGTGAAGATATCATCAATATGCAGAACTAGAGTGATGGATAAAGTGTTTTTCGAGATGCTAAACCACTTTGGACGACCAGTGGCCCTTTCAACATTCTTGGTTTTGAGAACTTTTTCTCTGGTCATTTGCTGATTACCACTGCCGGGAGGGGAAATCTCTAAATAGGCTTGGCGAAGCATCAAGTCTTCTCGAATGGGAAATCCTTTATCCACCATAATGCAATCCCCAGGATCAACTCAGGTCAAAAATCCACTCTTCCTAACAATGTGTGTCAAGAGTCAAGAGTCAAGAAGCCAGGGAAAGCAGTGGGGCCCGATGATACCAGCCCAAGGCTACTGAAGACTTGCTCTTCAGAGCTGTGTGGTATTCTAACACACCTGTTCAACCTGAGCTTGCGTCTACAGAAGGTTCCCAGACTGTGGAAAACATCTTGCCTGGTACCTGTACCAAAGAAGACCCATCCCACTCACCACAATGACTACAGACCAGTAGCGCTCACTTCACATATTATGAAGACATTTGAGAGACTTGTCCTCTCCTACATCAGGACTAGTGTGTCAAATCAAATGGATCCTCTACAGTTTGCATATCAGCCCAACATCAGTGTTGATGATGCCCTCATTTACATGCTGCAGAGGGTGTACACACATCTGGACATCCCTGATGCATCTGTAAGGATTACATGTTTTGACTTCTCAGGCGCTTTTAACACAATTCAGCCCCGACTGCTGGGGGAGAAGATGGAGAAGATGCAGGTGGATCCATTACTGGTACTGTGGTGTTTGGATTACCTTTCCCTCAGACCACAGTGCGTGCGCCTACAGAACAATGTCTCAAGCACCATCCTGAGCAGCACAGGGGTTCCACAAGGAACTGTGCTGGCTCCATTCCTGTTCACCATCTACACAGCGGATTTCCAATACAACACCAACAGCTGCTTTTTGCAGAAATTTTCAGATGACACAGCTGTTGTCGGCCTCATCAAAGGGGGCAATGAGGAGGAGTATAGAGATACAATAAACAACTTTGTGGAGTGGAGTGCACACAATAACCTCCATCTCAACACCACAAAAACGAAGGAGCTAGTTGTGGATTTCAGGAGGGGGAGGAGGAGGACTCAACCAACACCAATCACCATCAGGGGCACTGAGGTGGAGGTGGTCGCCAACCACCGGTACCTTGGTGTGCAGCTTGACAGTGAGCTGGACTGGAAGAGTCATATGGAGGCGGTGTACAGGAAGGGACAAAGTCGTCTGTATTTTTTAAGGAGGCTAAGGTCATTTAACATCTGCCAACCCCTACTGTGCAGTGTCTACCATTCAGTGGTGGCCAGTGCTCTGTTTTTTGCTGTGCCTGTTGGGGAGAAGGCGCCCGCATAGCGGACAAAAACAGACTGGACAAGCTGATCAGGAAGGCCGGCTCAGTGGTCGGGGCTGAGCAACTAACGGTCCAGCAGGTGGCAGAGGCCAGAACTCTGAACAAACTGGGTTCAATAATGACCAACCCCACTCACCCACTCCACACCCTGAAGGTGATCAAGAGCAGCATCTTCAGTCAGAGGCTGATTGCACCAATGTGCAAAACTGAGAGATATAGGAAGTCCTGTATACCAGCAACTATAAGGTTTTATAATGCACAAAAATAATTTTGCATTTTTTAGTATTCATTCATTGTATTTATCTTATTAAGTATGGAAGCTATCTGAGGAAATGTGTGGTGTTATGTCTGTCTTGAATCTGTTGTGGCACTGTAATTTCCTGTAAAGGATTATTAAAGGATCTATCTATCCATCCATCCATCCATCCATCCATCCATCCATCCATCCATCCATCCATCCATCCATCCATCCATCCATCCATCCATCCATCCATCCATCCATCCATCCATCCATCCATCCATCCATCCATCTATCTATCTATCTATCTATCTATCTATCTATCTATCTATCTATCTATCTATCTATCTATTGTCATGTGTCCCAGATAGGACAATGAAATTCTTGCATTTGCTCCAGCACAACAGGATACTGTAGCCATAAATACAGATCTGATCAGTGTGTCCCTATACCAATATATATATATATATATATATATATATATATATATATATATATATATATATATATATATACACACATCAGTAAACAGATAACGTGCAATAGGTTGTTATAGTTCATAGTTTGTTTGAAGTTGTGTTTAATAGCCTGATGGCTGTGGGGAAGTAGCTGTTCCTGAACCTGGATGTTGCAGATTTCAGGCTCCTGTACCTTCTACCCGATGGCAGCAGACAGATGTGTGTGTGGCCAGGATGGTTTGGGTCCTTGATGCTGGCAGCCTTTTTGCGGCAGCGACTGCGATAGATCCCCTCGATAGTGTATCATATGTTCGCCCACCCCAAACCTTTGATAAGAATGTGATCATGCCGTTTGGGGCAATTCCGACCAATATTTTTTACAGTGTTGTGTTTTTTGTAGTCGGACCATGTCAAAGCCTGCAACTGTAGATGCCGTGGTCGTTCTATAAATATCTCTGTGCAGTCGAGAATTCATCTTAGTGATGGGCATTTCTTTACTATCTGTTTTGGCCGTCTGGCCAATATCAAATCACGATCTGGCCAGAAAATTAGAGGTTTCAGTTGGATGGCAAGGAATTTGATCCGAGTATTAAATATATCCAAAGAAATATGGGACGAAAGCCGGCAATACATACATCATTGCTCTATAAATGGCAGACACTGCCTGATATAATTTAAAGTACTGCACAGGCTATATCACTCAAAGACCAAATTGAGCAAGATTTTCCCCAGTGTTTCCCCACTTTGTGACAAATGTCATTCTCATGAAGCCACCTTAACCCATACATTTGTACTCTGTACAAAAATAGATTTTTTTTGGACGAAAGTCTTTAACGTTACCTCTAAAACACTGAAAATTCCACTAGAACCAGACCCAAAACTGATAATACTGGGAATATCAGAGGCATGTGTTAAATTAACGGTATTTCAAAGACGCTTTCTTGATTATGGTCTAATATCAGCAAAAAAACTTATACATACATTTTGGAAAAAGACAACAGTCCCCTCAGTGAAGATGTGGATTACAGAAATGACAGAGACACTACATCTAGAAAAAAATAGGTTTGTCTTGACTGACAAACCAGATTTATTCTTAAATATGGTCTCCTGTTATTGAATTTCTTGAACAATACAATGGTTGAACACAAACTGAAAACTGACTGTAAGGCTGGGTGAGCGGGCGCATGGGTGGGTCGACGGACATATCTCCTCTTCTTTCCCCTTTTCATCTTTCTCTTTCCTTTCTTCTCTCTTTTTTTTTCAATTTAATATTCTGTTTGTAAAATGTTAAAATTGAAGCTGTGCTAGAGTTGTAGAACTGTTAAGTCATTTTTTGTACAATTGCTCCCAATAAAAATACAAATTAAAAAATGTATATATATATTTTAGAACATGTACCCCCACGGTGTTCAAACAAACTCGCGAGAAACAACATCAACAGCCCAAGGCGCAGCTTCATCAACACGAGTATCATTTCATCTTTTAAGCTGAGTTTTGGTCTTGGTCCAAACTTCTTTGGACTTTGTTTAAATTTTCTTGGTACTTTAGTAATGATTTCTTTTTTCTTCCCTTCCCAATATCGCATTTTCTTTGCTTTATACTTCACATGCTCGCATAGGCTGTCTAAAGGACCTGTCCCACTTACGCGACCTTTACAGGCGACTGCCGGCACCCGTAATAGGCCGTGAGAGGTCGTGAGAGGTCTCCTATGGCCGTGAGAGGTCTCCTATGGTCGTGAGAGGTCACCTGCGACATTTCGTCTGGGGTCGCCTGCATGGTCGTGAGAGGTCACCTATGGTCGTGAGAGGTCTCCAAAGAGTTGTAGCGTCTTTCTGGTCGCCGCTGAATTTTCAACATGTCGCCTGTAAAGGTCGCGTAAGTGGGACAGGCCCTCAAGTCTTCCTTTGAAGAAAGCACTGTCAAACTTTTCACATTTTGATCGGTCTTGATATTGGTACAAACAAGCTTTTTTTACCGAAACATTCTTCAGTTTTAGTTTCAATTCTTCGACCTGGCCTTCCAACATTTCCACTTTGTCAGTTTGTTTAAGTCCTTTGGATGCATCCCGTGCAAAAACAGTTCTCTTGACAGCTGCATTTGTACACATACGCATGATCTACATCAATAGCTCAAAAACACTTGTTGTCTGGTCCATCATCAACATGTGCGTCAACATTTGTTTGTGTTGCTGTCACCGACTTTCTTCTTTTATTTGAGGGGTTTCCATCTCTGCGAGGCAGTGGATGAGGGGACATTGGGGAGTCCGATAACAAATAACCAAGATTCAGGACCAGGTCTGGATTGAGCGCTGTCTGGATCGCCTTCCACACAGTGTTGAGAGCACACGTGGCCGTTACGTTACGGGTGCGGCAGACAATTCTGGTACTGGAGGAGCTGCACGTCGTGGTCAACAAGCTCCAGACGTCTTACCCCGAGGCGTTCACCACCATAGCTGTGGACTTCAATAAAACCAACCAGAAGAAATCGCTCCCTAACTTCCACCAACATGTCTCCTGCTGCACCAGAGGATCAAACACCCTCGATCACTGCTACACCATAATCAAGGATGCCTATCGCTCTATCCCTCGCTCTCACTTCGGTAAATCCGACCATACTGCGGTGCTGCTGCTTCCAGCAACAGGCAGCAATTGAAGAGCGCACCCCCGAGGTGAGGACTGCACACAGCTGGTCGGGGTGGGGGCAGAGGAACAACTCCAGCACTGTTTGGAGTCTGTAGACTGGGCAATGTTCAGGGAGTCGGCAACGGATCTGAACGAATACGCCACAGTCCTTACAGACTTCATAAAGAAATGTGTGGAGGACTGCATCCCAACAAAAACCTTCAGAGTGTTTCCCAATCAGAAGCCTTGGATGAACTATGAGATCCGCACTCTCCTGAAGACCAGACACCGGGCATTCATGTCTGATGATACAGTGGTCTACAAGAGGTCCAGATACGACCTTGGTAAGGCCATCAAAAAGGCCAAAAGGGACTTCTGCTCCAAACTGGAGGATGAGACAGATGTTCGGCAGCTGTGGCGGGGCTTGAATGCAATCACCTCCTACAAGGAGAGATCAGGAGGCAGCTCGAATGTCGGCGAAACATCACTCCCTGATGAGCTCAATGCATTTTACGCACGCTTTGATAGGGAGAACTCCGATGTGCCTTCTCGCGCCCCCTTTCGCGGTGATGGTATTTCAGTCTCAGTCACAGAGGCCGCCGTCAGAAAATCCTTCAGAGGGGTGAACCCTCGAAAAGCTCCTGGACCTGATGGTATACCCGGTCGTGTTCTAAAAACCCGTGGGGACCAACTGGCTGGAGTTTTTACGGACATTTTCAACCTCTCACCTCTCAGGTCTGAGGTTCCCACCTGCTTTAAAAGGGCATCAATAATACCGGTGCCCAAGAAGAGCAAGGCGACGTGCCTCAATGACTATCGACCAGTGGCACTAACGTCTGTGGTGATGAAGTGCTTTGAGAGGTTGATCATGACGCAAATCAGCTCCTACCTCGACAAAAACCTGGACCCTCTGCAGTTCGCTTACCGCCACAACAGATCAACTGTGGATGCGATCTCGCTGGCCCTCCACTCCGCTCTGGACCGCTTGGACAACAAAAACTCATATGTCAGGCTGTTATTCATTGATTACAGCTCGGCATTTAACACAATCATCCCCTCCAAGCTGGTTACCAAACTCGAAGAACTGGGTCTCTGCGCATCCCTCTGCAATTGGATCCTCGACCTCCTCATTCACAGACCACAGTCAGTTCGTATTGGTGGAAATGTGTCAGACTCGATAACAATCAGCACGGGAGCACATCAAGGCTGCGTGCTCAGCCCCCTGCTGTACTCACTCTATACTCATGACTGCGTAGCTGGTCATAGTGCGAACTCCATCATCAAGTTCGCTGACGATACCACTGTTGTGGGACGTATCACTGACGGGGGATGATGGGGATGGTGCCAGCACAATAACCTGGCTCTCAACACCAGCAAAACCAAGCAACTGATTTGGGAATTTGGAAGGGGGAATATGGAGACCCACAGTCCCATTTATATCAACGGGTCAATGGTGGAAAGGGCCAAGAGGTTCAAATTCCTGGGCGTGCATAGCTCTGAAGATCTTTCCAGGTCCGAGAACACTGATGCAATCATAAAGAAAGCACATCAGCGCCTCTACTTCTTGAGAAGATTACGGAGAGTCGGTTTGTCAAGGAGGACTCTCTCTAACTTCTACAGGTGCACAGTAGAGAGCATGTTGACCGGTTGCATCGTGCCTTGGTTCGGAAACTTGAGCGCCCTGGAGCGGAAAAGACTACAAAAAGTGGTAAACACTGCCCAGTCCATCATCGGCTCTGACCTCCCTTCCATCGAGGGGATCTATCACAGTCGCTGCTTCAAAAAGGCTGGCAGCATCATCAAGGACCCACACCATCCTGGCCACACACTCATCTCCCCACTGCCTTCAGGTAGAAGGTAGAGGAGCCTGAAGACTGCAACGACCAGGTTCAGGAACAGCTACTTCCCCACAGCCATCAGGCTATTGAACTCAACTCAAACAAAACTCTGAACATTTATAGCCCATTATCAGTTTATTTGCACTTGATCAGTTTAATTATTCATGTGTGTATATATTTATGCAATGGTATATGGACACACTGATCTGTTCTGTATTCGTGCCTACTATGTTCTGGTGTGCTAAAGCAAAGCAAGATTTTCATTGCCCTATCAGGGACACATGACAATAAAACTCTCTTGAACTCTTGAACTTGAACTCTTCTTACGTTTCTCGTCCTATCGGTTGACCAGTTTGGCCAACGCAACCGGGCTGCTCCATCCCTCTTCTCTGTCGGAAATGTGAATAGTTTGAAGGGAGGTGGGCAGAAACAGTTTCCCGTTGCAAATTTACAGTTGTAGGTCTCACACACATTCTGCATCCACTTCTTCACTTGATACGTGCTGTTCGCACAGCCCCAAAATTGCACAAATCCGCATGGCTTTGCCCAGTAACTTCTAAAACAAAATAAATAACAAAGTCAATGATATGTTAATTCAAATAGGGTCCTGTAAGCGTGTGCATTACATACAGGTACCGGTTACAAAGCAAAATAAAATGGTGCAAGTATATTGAGATAATTTCTACAATCATAATATGATAACAGAAAATTAAAATCTCAAACATTGGTTAAAATTATCCAATGCTATGGGAATCAGAAGAGACACGATTAGTCAGGAAACTAGTACTACACAATTTCACTTACACATGTACATGCAGAAGTCATTCAGAAGTCTATTGAAAGTTATAGAAATCATACATTTACTTTAATTCCCCCCACCATCAAGAAAAAAGATACGTGTCATTTTTCTACGCGATCTCGCTCACTCACGGAGGCATAAACCAAAAAAAAAAACGACTACAACATCGCAGCTTTATACAAAGGCAAAATATGTGCAACTAATTCATGGCTTTAAAACTAGTTCCTTACCTAGAATAATAACATAGAAATAAACAAAACGAATTAATAGTTTTAAAACTATTTCCTAACCTAGAATAATGAAAGATCGAAAATACGGAGGAAATAAAGCCCTGTTTACACAAGGCAGCTCAGCACCGTTCAGCAGCAGCCTTGATACTTATCCCTGCTGACCTATGACCGGAGCATGCACAATCGGAATACCGAACTCATTTATTCTCACAAAACACGGATATTTCACGGTTTGGTGGAAATAACCAACAATATTCAGCATGATATTCTATATAATGAAATATACTCTGCATTCTGTAGTAATCTCCTCGCTGCATCGTCAGGACTTTAACTGATTGTATCTGTGTATGGCATATCTGAACTGAATGGACAGCGTGCAAAGCCACTTTTTTCACTGTACCTCGGAACATGTGACAATAATAGACCTAGCCTAACCTGACCTGACCTAATGATCTGACATAAGTAACTACTATGATCAGAGAGGGTTAGCCATACTATGATGACTACTAAAATTGTCCATGTAACATGCAGCAGGCAGTGAAGAAAGCGAATGGTATGTTAGCTTTCATAGCAAAAGGATTTGAGTATAGGAGCAGGGAGGTTCTACTGCAGTTGTACAGGGTCTTGGTGAGACCACACCTGGAGTATTGCGTACAGTTTTGGTCTCCAAATCTGAGGAAGGACATTATAGCCATAGAGGGAGTGCAGAGAAGGTTCACCAGACTGATTCCTGGGATGTCAGGACTTTCATATGAAGAAAGACTGGATAGACTTGGCTTATACTCGCTAGAATTTAGGAGATTGAGAGGGGATCTTATAGAAACGTACAAAATTCTTATGGGGTTGGACAGGCTAGATGCAGGAAGACTGTTCCCGATGTTGGGGGAGTCCAGGACAAGGGGTCACAGCTTAAGGATAAGGGGGGAAATCCTTTAAGACCGAGAAGAGAAAAAACTTTTTCACGCAAAGAGTGGTGAATCTCTGGAACTCTCTGCCACAGAGGGTAGTTGAGGCCAGTTCATTGGCTATATTTAAGAGGGAGTTAGATGTGGCCCTTGTGGCTAAAGGGATCAGGGGGTATGGAGAGAAGGCAGGTACGGGATACTGAGTTGGATGATCAGCCATGATCATATTGAACGGCGGTGCAGGCTCGAAGGGCCGAATGGCCTACTCCTGCACCCATTTTCTATGTATCTATGTAACACAAACAGTATTGATATACAAGACAAGGCGTTGAATGGGGGTCAACCACGCAATACAGGAGTAAAATATAATATAATCAGAAGCCTCAGATGACATCCATCCATGGAGGAAAAATATGTAATGTCATAAGTGAATGATCTTATCAAAGTTCGTACAATATATCCAGCACCCACTTTTACTCGCACTTTGTCACAGAGTATTATGCCTTGGCTCTCTCTCTCTGTTAAATACGATAGATTTGAAGCGGTGTGGAGTCAGACGTCGAGGTTTATCTCTTGCATCAAGTGGCTGTGAAACGACCAACGATTGATACGATCCTCTACTCTGTGCCTCCCCGTTGGATTGCAACCTTGTCGTGGCCGGGGAGCTTGTGTGTCTCAGTGACCCCAAGAGCTATGCCAGCGGGAGATGCGTCTCCTGTTAGCGTCTCCCATGCTGGACAGGTCGAAGGGTAGAGGCGAGACGAAGAGCGATCCACTGGTCCTCCAGGTTGGAGGTTGAGCACAGGGCCAACAACCGTGTCTCATAAAACAAATATGTTACGGACACAGCAACTGAAGGAATCAACAGGAGTGGATGCCCTACATGCCAGGAGGCATAATAGGCAGTAAGTAAGTCTGTGCAGTTGGTAAGAACAAAAAGTGAATCTTTGACACAATATGTGGGAATTTGCAAGGCCCTGACAGGATAGACCTTCAGAGCATTAAACAGCGGGTATATGGATTATTACGTTAGGATCAGATGAGAATTTGAGTTCACATTTTGGAGTGATTGAAATGTGAAATAATGTACTATCTCAGATATATCTGAATCTAGAGTAGCCTCGAGCACAGACATCGGTGATGCACATTTATTAACTACAAAGAAGGTTGGAGCGAAGTTCCTCGTAAACAAGAGGTAACTGAAGACTAATGTGACCAGGGATGGAAATGGACACGAGACAAAGGATCCGTTTGCTAAATACAATGAAGAGGTTCGCGTGTTGTATAAATACTCCGTTTAATATTTAAACACTCAGTTGAATATTTAAACCGGGGTCGCCAACCTTGTTCTGCATCGGGGCCAGGACGCATGTTTGTGAGCGGATGGTGGCCACATCTATCACGTGTTCACATGGATCCCGCTACCATCCCGCCCCAGACGGCAGGCATCAAATTCACGTGTTCACGGAAGGTAAAGTAAAGTAAAGGAAAGTAAGTTTATTTATATAGCGCCTTTCAATCAGATTACTGAAACCAAAGCGCTTCACAGACAATTAACCATATAAATAAAAATAAAAAGGTAGAATAAAAAAGACACGACACACTATTTAGA
The DNA here is from genome assembly GCA_038087875.1 of Malacoraja senta. Taxonomy (NCBI): domain Eukaryota; kingdom Metazoa; phylum Chordata; class Chondrichthyes; order Rajiformes; family Rajidae; genus Malacoraja; species Malacoraja senta. The sequence goes on along the minus strand of JAXLNO010001973.1, from coordinate 218,194 downwards.
GATTCAACATGAACATCCCCCCCACAGCAGAGTCGACACTCTTCACTGCGAGGGAAAGGCACCAAAATGTCCAGACCTCCTCCTAGTCCACCCGAGATCGGGGCCAGTTTGAGGGCTCCGCAGCCAGTCGCCGCAACGGCAGCCCGATGATTATAGGCCCCACCCGCCGGGAAGCTGGAACACCGGCATCGGGTGGAAAGTCCTCAGCGGCCTTGGAAGTGTCTGGAGTGCCCGCTCCCTCCCCGGAGACTGCGACACCCGTGGACATCAGGCCGCGCCGGTTGGAGCTTCGACTCTGACTCCGCGGTGTTTTCGACCCAGCGCCGCCCGACCGCGGCGGGAAGCCCTCAGACCTCAGACCGCAGACCGCAAACCGCAGACCGCGGCTGCTTGATGCTGGTGATCGGCGGTCACAGCACTCCGGAGCGGCGACCCGGCAAGGCATCGCCCGCTCCGTGTTGGTGTCCCAGCGCTGCGCCGCCGAAGCTGTGGTCCCCGGCAGGAAACGCCGCTCCAGCCCGATGGAAGGCCGCATGGGGAGAGCGAAGATGCGATTCGGAGGAAAACCGCATCTCCGACCAGGTAGAACTGGAGTTGAAACAGTTTCCCCACCCCCCCACAGAGAAAGAATAGACCTCCAAATAAAAATAGACAAAATAATAGACAAAAAAGGGTTAGAGGACGGACTGCAGGCAGGCAGCCCGCACAACCGCCGATTGAACCGGTGCCCACTCCTGCACATCCGCCATCTTTAGAGTAGACAAAAATGCTGGAGAAACTCAGCGGGTGAGGCAGCCTCGTGCAATCCTAGCTTGTCTCACACGCTGAGTTTCTCCAGCATTTTTTGTCTACCTTCGATTTTTCCAGCATCCGCAGTTCTTTCTTAAATGTGTTCACAGAAGGTGCGCGGCCGTGCCGGCGGCTTTGCGTAGGATGCGGTGCAGCCAGAGCTCGGCCGCTGCTCGGGGCGCTGCTGCTCTAGTCGCTGCTGCTCGTTGCGCCCGGCCACTGCTCGGGGCACCGCTGCTCGGGGTACTAGTTCTCGGGGTACTAGTGCTCGGGGTACCGCTGCTCGGGATACTGCTGCTCGGGGTACTAGTGCTCGGGGTACTAGTGCTCGGGGTGCCTGGCCGCTGCTCGGGGCGCCTGGCCGCTGCTCGGGATACTGCTGCTCGGGGTACTGGTGCTCGTTGCGCCTGGCCGCTGCTCGGGGCGCCCGGCTGCTGCTCGGGGCGTTCGGCGGTCCGGATGATTACGGGGGGGGGGGGGGGGGGAAATCCGCCTGGGGCCCGGACGATTTCGGGTTACGGGCCGCACCTGGCTCGGGGGCCGCAGGTTGCCGATCCCCTGATTTAAACACTCAGTTTAATATTTAAACGATACAGCTCAACAATTAGTACAAAAGGGCCAAGGTGTGTTAACGTGTTGACTGTGAAGTGAAGTCTAGCCCCGTCGTCCGCTGCACCACGCCAGCTGACCACGCAGGTCGGATTTGATTGACCGGCTCAGATCACGCCAGGTCCATGCGAGCACTCGACGGTTCGAGACCATAGTGACTCGGCCCGCCCATGACCCCCCCCCCTTCCCCAGAATCGGAGTATTTGGGGCGGTCAGGCTGTCGAGTGAGCGGCCTGATCTTGCGTACTTGTCTCCTGTGTTCGGCGTTGCAGCTGGTTTAGTTGAGGGCGGGTTTGGTCGTGACGGTGGACACCCTCTATGGTGGGGTTGTGCCACCTGCACTCTTAAAGAGAGCGGAGTCATAGGACATTATAGCCATAGGGGGAGTGCAGAGAAGGTTCACCAGACTGATTCCTGGGACTTTCATATGAAGAAAGACTGGATAGACTTGGCTTATACTCGCTAGAATTTAGGAGATTGAGAGGGGATCTTATAGAAACGTACAAAATTCTTATGGGGTTGGACAGGCTAGATGCAGGAAGATTGTTCCCGATGTGGGGGAAGTCCAGGACAAGGGGTCACAGCTTAAGGATAAGGGGGGAATCGTTTAAGACCGAGATGAGGAAAAACTTTTTCACACAGAGAGTGGTGAATCTGTGGAACTCTCTGCCACAGAGGGTAGTTGAGGCCAGTTCATTGGCTATATTTAAGAGGGAGTTAGATGTGGCCCTTGTGGCTGGAGGGATCAGGGGGTATGGAGAGAAGGCAGGTACGGGATACTGAGTTGGATGATCAGCCATGATCATATTGAATGGCGGTGCAGGCTCGAAGGGCCGAATGGCCTACTCCTGCACCTATTTTCTATGTTTCTATGATATGGGGAGAAGGCAGGAACGGGGTACTGATTGGGGATGATCAGCCATGATCACAGTGAATGGCGGTGCTGGCTCGAAGGGCCGAATGGCCTACTCCTGCACCTATTGTCTATTGTCTATTGTCTAAAGTTGTGTGGTGCAGCTTAGTGCCAAGCAGCCGGGCCATTGCTGGTCACAGCTCGGATGTGAACTGCGCACCTCTGTCGGAGGAGATGTCTGTCTGCTGGCACACCAAAGCGGGCGATCCAGTGGGTGGTGAGGGCGTGTGTACAGGTCGCAGTAGCGGTGTCCGATAGCGGGACGGCTTCCGGCCATCTCTTGAATCTGTCCACGATCGATGGGGGCAGCAGTCCAACCATGTCGACGTGGATGTATTCGAAACGTCGGGGTGTCAGGGCAAAGTTCTGCAGCGGCGTCTTGATGTGTCGCTGAATCTTGGAGGTTTGACAGGGGATGCATCCACGCCCTGGCCCAGTTGCCGACCTGTTTGCGCAACCCATGCCACATGGACTTGACTGCCATCAGTGCCGTTGCTGTCCAGATGGAAGGGTGAGCTCGGCCGCGAACCATGGAACCGGCGGCGCCAGACAGCGGGGATGATGGGCCTTGGCTGTCGCGTAGACACGTCGCAGAGGAGTGTTTGTCAGCGGGCCCGAATCACACAACAGCAGGCCTGAGATGGCGGTGGGGTAGGCGAGCATCTCTTCATTCCCTTGCTGGGCGGCTGCCACGTTCTTGTGGTCGACACCTGGGGCCAGAGCGTGGATGGCGTTGATGGCGGTAGTGACAACGCATCTGCGACCTGGTTGCTCATACCTGCGATGTGCTGGACGCAAGTCGCGTACTCGGAGATGTAGGTCAGGTGACGCTGCTGCCGGGATGACCAGGGATCAGACACTTTGGCAAAGGCAGACGTGAGTGGATTGTGTTCGGTGAAGGCTGTGAAATCCCTGCCCTCGAGGAAGTAGCGGAAATGCCGGATGGCCAGGTAGAGCGCGAGGAGCTCCCGGTGGAAAGCGCTGTACTTCTCCTCGGGGGGTCTCAGGTGACGAATGTAAAAAGACGAGGGGCTGCCAGCTACCATTGATCAGTTGTTCCAGCACTCTGCCCACGGCTGGGCCAGATGCGTTGACCGTGAGAGCTGTTGGCGCGTTGGCCCGAGGATGTACCAGCACCGTTGGCTTTGCCAGCGCCTCCCTGGCATTGTCAAACGGGGTCGTGGCCACGTCATCCCAAGCGAGCTCTCTCGGCTTGTTGGTCAGGGCCTTGAACAGCGGTTGCATGATCCTGGCGGCTGCTGGTAGAAAGCGGTGGATGAAGTTGACCATGCCGCCTAACTCTTGGAGTCCCTTCACTGCAGAGGGTTTGGCAAACTTGCACACTTGGTCGGCAGCGGGACCGCTCCGTACTGGTTGATGTGGTGGCCGATGAATTTGATGGATGTGAGGCCTGGTGGATGGATCGTGGTCTGGTTTGGCTCAGCCACCAAGCACGAATTCCGGAGGCTGCAGCGAATCGTCCGATCAGCCGAGAAGGGTTTTCAAAAGGTCCTAAGTTCATTTATTGTCACATACACCAATTGGTGTAGTGAAATACACTGGCCAGGTCAGTCATACAATTAAAAAAAGCAACAGACTCAAAAAACACATTTTAACATAAACATCCATCACAGTGACTCCTACTGCGATGGAAGGCGAAAATAAAGTTCA